>CM064911.1:30975124-31253890 GCA_032727855.1 Quercus ilex subsp. ballota | reverse complement strand
CTTTTGGAGGAGGTATTACTATTATATGCATCGGGTGCATATATAATACATCCTACATCTCACATGGGGCTAGACCTCATACACCAGTCCCATGCACTTGATGCATGGTAGATTTTTTTCCTTGCTTTTGGTATATTACATAATTTTTTTCTCTGAAAATATTTTCAAATAAAATTTAATTATTTTCAATATTCGGTTGCATTTGAGAATGGTCCAGAAAATATTTTCCGAATTTTGGCTTGTAAGAAAAACTACAGCGAAAAAGAAATCAATATCACAGCAAATCAAATTTTAAAATCCAAAATAATAATAATAATAATAAATCAAACACATAGCACCTATTTTCAGTATTTCATATAAAATCTAACCTAAATTTATTGAGTTCTTTCATATTCAGACAGATTGTTAGTTCATTTCTAGCATATTTCAAATAAAACTCGATTTCAAATTTTTTTTTTTTTAAATAATGAAATAACTCAATAGCATAGGGGAGGTTTGTCAAAAAAGCAAAGATCTCGGCAAATTCGCTGTCTGGCAAGAGTGGAGAGATTGCATAGTGGTGGGTGTCGTACGTGGAGGGGGTCATTGTGGAAAATGTTAGCGTTTTATACTTGTAAACAACCAAAAATATTTACGGTTTGATAAAGATCGATGTTAAAGTAACACTAAACATCCCCCCCAAAAAAAAAAAAAAAATGGAAAACGTTTTATGGAAAATATTTTTACACCACGCCAAGCATCTTTTTATTTTTAATTAAATCATATTTGGATTTTCTATATAATTCTTTATCTACACTGTTTTTACTTTGTTTATTCTATGGTAACGTAAGTGTACGTATTATATATATATATATATATATATACACACACATAATAAAATGTAACTTTCTATATATTCTTTCAAGAGTCCAGTTAATAATTTAATATATGTCTTTAGGACGTATGTGAGCAAAACCTTTCTTTTAAACCAACATAGTTTATATAAAAACAAGAAAAATATATTGTTTTAATCGTTTTAATTTTTTTGTCCTTAAACTTTAATTTTCTTTTTTTATTCCTAAATTTTGTAAAGATTTTTTTTTCAATAGTTTAGAGACAAATATAAAGATGCCGATCAAAAAATAACTTTTTATAATAATTTAGGGATGAAAAAAAATAAATTTATAGTAAAATTTAAGGACTTAAATAAAATATTTTTAATAATTTAAGGACAAATGATAAAGTTTTTAATAATTTAAGTACGAAAAATGAATTTCAGAAATCAAACTAATATTTTACCCTCTAAAAAAAGAAAAAGGCTAAAGGCTCAATAGTGAATGATGTAAAAGAAAATGATCCATAAAAAGTGTCCATCATTTCCAGACACTCATTTTAACATGAGAAATTTTACGCGACATTAATTAGATATGTGCTTAAATTTTACTAGGTAAATGAAGATACTGAACTTACTCATACCCAAGCGTCTACTTTCCATTAATAAAAGAAAGAGCACCAAATAAAAATCATGAGTCTCCTAATACTTGTTAAAGGAAATTACTTGATTATAAAAACATTGGAAACCAAACATGCAAGGTAAATTTTTTAATTTAAAAAAAAATCAGAAGTACTCATTACAAAATATGAACTTAATTAAATTACTGAATTATCAATATTTTGCTAACTTTATCTTGCCAAAAAAAAAAAACAATTAAAGGGAAATGATGGAGCAAGGAACCTGCAAATGTTATTTGAGATACTTTTTTACTCCAAGAAACAGCAAAGAACGGCTACGAATCTTTGACACTCTTCTCTACTCCCTCCTCACTTCATGGCTAAAACTCTCTCATCGAAAGAAAATTTCTAAAAATCTTTGTAGTGTGTGTGATTCAATGTTTCTCTATCAAATATAAAGAAAACATTATGTCATAGAGATGACATCGTGGTCACAAACTTATAAGAGTCTCGTCAACTTGCCCTGCCTTAAAAGGAGCATTGCCATTGTCTTTTTACCTGAAGACAATAATGATTTATATGTTGTCACTTTCAACTTAAAGCTGGCCAGCGAAACCTGTCATTATGACTTGCTTTCGTGTCTTGACTTGCTGCATCTAATCTCCTTGTGACAAGAACAGAAACAGGATCCACCTACTCACACATGCATGACCTTATTTTTTGAGTTTTATGCCACCACAGCTTTTGCCATTTACCAAACCCAGTTATGTAATTGGTAGACTCTTGTATGTCACTTTTCTTGAATTTATTATTTTTATCTACTATCTATAGTTTGTCGAATTAAATAATTGTGCCAAAAAAAAATGTAAAAATATACGTATTGAGTTTAAATAAGAAGTTGATGTGATAAAAATGATATGAAAACATGAGTTTTATAACTCATTCTTACTAAATTCAAACTCAAAATAAAAAATGCTCCTAATTCTTTTATACATACTTATTTTCAAATAAAAAAAAAAGCATATTGAGATAACTATAGGGGTTATTATGATTACGCGTAAAAAAAAAGCCACTTTAGTCGCCTATTATTATTCTCTTTATTCTCTTTTATTAATTTAAAAAAAAAAAAAAAAGCGTATTGAGATAACTACAAGGTTAACTCCATCTTTTTGCTGAAGGGCATTTCCTGTCTTTCTTTGGCAAAGAATAATGTAAAACTGAATATTGAATGATCCTACTAGTTCTTTTTTTTTTTTTTTTTTTTTTTTTGATAAACTACCAATTCATTAGATTAAGAAGAAACACAGGAGGTACAACAATCTTGCCTACATGCTTTCAAGATAGGGGGAGGCAAATCACAGTTATTACAAAAGAAACCTACTTTAAGAGGAATAGCATATTTAGCAGTTGAGTGAGTTGCTAAGTTTAGAGATCTCTTAACCCAGCAAAACTCACAATTATCAAAGGATACACTCATGTCAGCAGCATCATGAATGATGGAGGAGATGGACCAATTAGATGGTTCTTCTGCTTTGGACATGGCATCAAAACATATTTTTGAATCCCCCTCCACAATGATGTTGCACCAATTTTCAGCGGCAGCCAAGCTTAGAGCTCACATAATTGTAGTTGCTTCAGCTTGAGTAGGAGTGCATAAATCATGAATTTTTGCCCATACCTTTAACACCTCCCCAAACTCATTTCTTGCTACCACAACTAAGGAGGTGAAAGCATGTGAGACAGCAGCATCCACATTTAGTTTTATATAGTTTCTTGGAGGGGGAAACCATGAAGTCAGTTCCTCACTCCTATCTTTGTCCTGCTTATGGTCCAAAGCATGAAGATATTCATTTACTCTGTTTTCTGCATTGCATATGGTAGAAATGATGTTTACCTCACTGCCATTATGCCAGACCTGATTCCTGAGATGCCAAATAGCCTCCATGGTGACTGCCATTTGAAGTGTACTCAGCTCATCTAAGTTCAGTACCACTTTAAGGATGTCCTCGTTTGATACTGTAAGGTTGAATTTAATCAACCATCTAATTGGCTTTATTCCGTGACCAATTTGCTTGTAATTTAGCACTTAGTAACCCTGTATTTAGGTGGGAAAATTGTAAGGGTAGTGTGTGAGAAGATGTGAAGAAAAGCTCAAGAGTGTGCAAGAAAAACAGAGTGTCACGGCTAGGACTCGCGGGTGGATCGCGACTGGCAAGCCGCGAAAGGAAGGCACGTGAGAGGCACACTAGGAAGCTGAAGGGTCGCGCCAGCTGTCACGCTATAGGACAAAAGTTCTAGGCTGTCCAGGCCGTTACGTCGCGACTGGAACTCGCGACTTGGACAAGCCGCGAGTAAACCCTGTTTGGCAAAAACTGACGTTTTGCATTCCCTTCTCACCCTACTATATATACACCCTTATACCCACTAAATTGAGAGAGCTTCCAGAGAGAATTTTTGTGAGAGAAACTCTAGAGAAAAACAAGATTGCCTCATCCCCAATCTTTACCTTAGAGACTCTTCAAATTCCTCTACTCTCTTCCTCTCCATTGTCATAACCTTGAGAGGCATTTTACCAAATCCTTATCTCACCACACCCACGTCTGTGAGAAGGTTCATTTGGTGCTTTGGGAAGCAGTTTGGGAAGGAACCAATATACATTGGTTGATGCTATGGTCAAGTAGTGGAATCCGGGAAGCTAGAGAAGAAATAGGTTCGGCGTAACCTCGTTAGAGCAAGAAGTTTGGAGGGCTTAGGTACTTGGGTAGATTAGGCTTGGAGGGTCTTCTGCTGTTCATGTATCCCAACTATATTCTTTAGTCGATTGTATCACCACTTGGAGGGCGGCGGAGAGGTTTTACGCCGAGGACTTCGGTTTCCTCTTCGATAACACATCGTGTGTTGTCCGTGTGTTTGCATCTTTCTTTCCTTTATCTTTGCCTTATAATTACTGCTGTGGATGGGTTTATATTTGGCTTTGATTGTTCTATCAATTCTGTTATAAGCTTATTATCATATTCCGCACATTAATTGTTTGATATAAAGCTTGAATTGGTATTTTTGTATTTTGGGGTCTAAACGTTCAAAGGTGTTTCATACCCTTTTTGAACTTTCAATTGGTATCAGAGCGGGTACACTTGTTGTGGTTTTATTACCTGAGTGTGATCCTTGACCCCTTGTTGAGATGGATAGGTCTCAATTTCTCAATGTTCCACCATTTTTTGATGGTAATAATTATGCTTTTTGGAAAGTCCGAATGAGGGCATTTTTGTGTTCTATGGATGAGACTGTGTGGGATGCAGTTGAGATAGGTTGGACTAAACCAGATGCTCCTAAGGCAAATTGGGATAAGGTTGCTCTTGCAGCGGCAAATGCAAATAGCAAGGCATTGAATGCTATTTTCTGCGGTGTCTCTCCAGAAGAATTCCACCAGATTTCTCACATCTCCGTTGCTAAGGAAGCATGGGAAATTCTGGAGACAACCTATGAGGGAACTAAGAAAGTGAAGGACACAAAACTTCAAATGCTGACCACTCGCTTTGAGGAGTTAAAGATGAGTGATGAAGAGTCGTTTGATTCGTTCTATAGCAAGTTGAACGAAGTGGTTGTTGGTAAATTTAACTTGGGGGAAAAGACAGAGGACTCAAAGATTGTAAGGAAGATCCTCCGGTCTCTACCAGAAAGTTTCCGGCCTAAAGTTACAGCCATTGAAGAGAGCAAAGATCTTGATGAAATCAAGGTTCAAGAGCTGGTTGGTTCTCTACAGACATATGAGTTGTCACTTCCTTCGGCGAAGAAGAGCAAATCCCTTGCGCTTAAGACAATTGATGAGAAGATAATATCTCATGACTCCTCAGAAGAGGATACGGTAGATAAAGATGTGGCGTATCTTGTAAAGAACTTCCGTAAATTCCTAAAGCTCAAGAATAGTGGAAAATTTGGTGACAAAGGAAAATTCCAGAGTGCCGGAAAAGAGAAGAAAGAGTTTCGAAGAAAAGATGGTAAAGATTCCCAACCCTCACAAGGAATTACATGCTTTGAATGTAATGGGCATGGGCATTTTAAAAAGGAATGCCCAAATTACTTGAAGTCGAAGGGAAAGGTTTATGCCACTACTTTAAGTGATTCGGACTCATCAAATTCTGACTCCGATGAGAGCTGTGATGAAGAAGGAAATTTCTCCGCATTCATGACAATTGCTCATGAGGAATCCTCAGATGACTTGGAGACACTTGTGAAGGAGCTTGGTGAGCATTCTGATTTTATCGGGGTTGTTGAAGAATCGGAAGCTGAAGAGGATGAAGGTACATTGGGTCTTCAAGAGAATTACGCTTTACTTCTTGAGAAATCAGGTGAGTATGCAAGGGTTGCAAAGGCGGCTGTAAAGAAGATGAAAAGGACTGAAGAGGAATACAAAAGTCTACTGGCTAGATATAAAGAGGCTAAATGTGAGATTGAGACACTAAATGGAGAGTTATCGGAAGCTTATACCAAAGTAAGATTCCTTGAGCAAGAGGTGGAGCAAGTGCAAGCCAAGATAGAAAGGGTCTCCTCTAGAAAGCTGGAAGAAGTTATCTCGTCTCAGAAACACTTCTCTGACAAGTCCGGATTGGGTTATACCGGAGGAAGTAGCTCATTGGCCAAAACTACCAAAGAAGTGAAATTTGTGAAGGCCATAGAGCCTATTGGAGAAGAAGCCATCCCTGGGAATGTTGAGGCTGAGAGGAAGAATGTGAGTGAGCAACGGATGGTAAATAAGCCCCGAAATCAATCTATAGGTAGACACGGAACCAGAGCAAGATCCCTCTCAAGACCACAATGGGGTCCTAGAACAAAGTATGTGTGTCACTATTGCGGACTGCAAGGGCATACCAGACCCAACTGTCAAAAGCTGAGAGCAGACAACAATACAAGCGCACCTCGGTCAAGAGGAAGAAGGAATGACAAGAGATCTTGGGGTGATGAGCAATCAAGGAGCCTAAACCGTGATCCCAGAATGACGGACGTGATGAAAATGATTGGCGCCTTCACCACTTGCTTGGAGAGCTTTAATAGGAGGTTTGAAAGTCCTAACTCTCGTACCCGATCCGTCAAGGATATCACCCCAAACGTACGTGACGTGTGGGTGACAAAGGGTTCTCATGCATAAGCATTATAACATGTCCATGCATTAATTCTTCCTATGCTTTGTGGATAAGATTGGTTATTTGCTTTGTGTTTTTGAGCATTTGTTTAATTTGTAGTTTGTTTTGTGTTTAAAATGTTTTTCTTTCTTCTACTGTTTTTGTGTCAAAAATCCAAAAACTCATAAAAAGTTGAAAAATCCAAAAAGTTTGATCACTTTGTTGAGTTTTGTCTCCAAGCATGTTTTGCCTTGTACCTTTGTACTTATGGCTTTGTGCATTTAACGAGCCTAGCTTGTCTCTAATGCACTCATATCATTGTGGAAGAAATTCTGAAATCTATGTAATTGTTGTAAATAGATCTTCAACCTTGTCATGAATGATTAGTGAATGGTCTTGTTGATCTTGAGACATGCATAGACTCATGCCTATATATCTTCCCACTTTTTATTTTTATGCTTTAAAAGAGCTCTCTAAATGTAAATCTCCAAATGAAAAGAGGTATAGAGCTGCAAAAGCCTGTCGCACATACTAGTATTTGACTAGGAAAAAGGGAAAGCGACCAAAATAAAATGTGTGATGCTCAAAAAGCCAAAGGCTAATTCATCAATTGAAATATCTAAAATTTCAGGCATCTATCTCACAATGAGATTTTCTTTGACTCAAAAGATGCAAATGATATGTTGAACATGGAGCCAAATGAAAAGCTTCAGAGAATGGTTATCAAGTTCTTGTGGGAGGTCATATATGCATGTTTCTATAATTGAGATAGGTCACATTATCTAGTGCTAGTTGTGTATGCCTTGATTGAATTGATCATTGAAGCTTCACATTGGACTAAGGACTATCTCATTTTTGATATCCACACACAACACACAAGTCTATGTTCAATGAATGCCATATTCATTTGTGTGATTGTACTTGATTAAATGTGTTTTCACATGCTCAATCTTTGTTGGTCAAACACAAAAAGATTTTTGAGAGTTTTGTTTTTGTTTTTGGAAAGTACTTTGTTTTTGCAAAATGTCAAAAATTTCAAAAACAGTGTTGCCCTGCTTTGGCGACTAAGTCGCGGGTTGGTCCAGTCGCTTGTCCCAGTCGCGAGATCACACAGAGATTTTTTACGGCTAACTGGCGAGTCAGTACTCTTGTCGCGAAAAAGACTTAGAAAACTTTTTCAAAATTTGAGTTTTACACTTTTCGCGGGTCAGTGTGGCGATTGGTTCGCAGGTGGAAGGTCCAGTCGCGAGAGGTACTCAGGGAATTTCGCGGCTCATATCGCGACTATCTCGCGGGTAGACCTTCCAGTCGCGAAAAACACTTAGAGAAATTCTCAAGCTTTTCTCCTCACAGTGTTTCGCGGCTCAATCTGGCGACTTGATTCAGTCGCGAAAAACGCGTGTTTTGCGTTTTGAAGACAGTTTTTAAAATTGTTTTCCAGTTTTTCCCTCGAAATTCAGTGTCTGTTCATCTTCTTCTCAAAACTCTCTCTCAACACTCCGTGTTCGTTTGAACAAGCTCTAAATTTCTGCATCATATCTTCATCAAACATCACGAAAAAGGTATGGGTTTTCAAAACTTCACTTCATTCATCATGATTTCACTGTTGTTCTTTTGAATCTGAATATTGTGTTGTTGGGTTGTGTTGTTTTTGGAATTCGAACATGGGTTTTCCTTTTTGTTGAGTTTGGGTGTGTGAGCTGTTCCTTGCTCTTACTGCATTGGTTGTTTAGGATTAGTTGCTTATTTCAGGTCACTTTTCCTCTGTCTGAGCATTGATATTTGTCTGTTTAGTTTTGGGCATATGGGTATGAGGTGTATCTGCAATTTTGTTTTGATGTCCTACATTTATCTGATTGATTATGTTGTTGTTTTTGGGGATTATGGCTATCATGCTCTTGTAGAGGTTGATATATTTATGTTTTTGCTCTATTCAGTCCAAATGGGTCTTGCTCTGAATTTGGTTGCACTCTTCAGTGTAAACTTGGTGAACTTGTTATATTCAATGCTTGGTTATCAACTATGCTTAGTCTATGTCTGTTTTATCACTGTGTAACTCATTTGTTACTAATGTGTGTGAATTTCCCTATTCTGTGCTATGTCTTGTTGTGGCCTTTTCTGAGTGTTTACAGATGGCTTCCACATCCTCTAAGAAAAAGATTCCTGCTAAGAAGGCTGATAAAAGATTGAAAATGGACAACAACCTGTTCAGGTCAGTCAAGCACTTTGAGAGATACAGAGATTCCTTCGTAAAAGGAACCATTATCCAGGAGAGATTTGTGGATTTACATGACTTGAGGGATACATTCATTCCAAAATGCTTTGAAGGCAGAGGCTGGGAAAAACTTCTGGGTGACTTACCTTTAGTGTGTGAACCACTAATCAGAGAATTCTATGCCAATATTGTGATAAAGGAGGAGGAGTTGAACTGTTGGGTAAGGAGAAAGGAGTTTACCCTAGATGCTCATGACATTGATAAGGTCTTGGGGTTGGAGGGGTTAGATGAGTATGAATTCACAAACTACAAGGACAGAATGGTCTCCCTAGAAGCTGTCCAGAGAAAGATTGGTGGGGTTCTAGAAAAGAGGTGTCTCAACACTTCTGACTTTCCTAAAGACATGAGGTTTTTAACAACGATAATGATGTACAATCTGTATCCTATAAGGAAGATGACTACACTGACAAATGCCAGAGCTATCTTTCTTATGGAACTTAAGGAAAACACCCCTATTGACATCAGTTCCCACATTTTTGCTACTATCATGGAAGAAACTAAAACCACCTCGAGGCCCAAGCTGGTGTTTCCAAGTCTTCTCATGAGAATTTTCAAAGAAAAGGGTGTTGCAATCCCACAAGATATCAGTCTCATGCCTCCGTTATCAGCTATCAACAAACTTACTCTCATACGGATACAGAGTCGTCTTCCAGGTGAAGAAGAAGAGGGTGTCCATGAAGAAGGTGATCCTGTGGAGACTGAAGCAGAAGGTGCAGGACCAGTTTCCACACCTAGAGTAAGAGTCAAGAGGAGCAGACCTTCCACCTCATCACCTGTACCTCCTGATGCCTTTCAAATCATCCTGGAGAGACTTGATACAATCCGAGATGTTCAGAATAAACAGACTGAGAGGATGACAGCAATGCAGGACCAGCTTGATGTTCTCTCTGCCAAGTTTGACAGCATTTATACTAGCCAGGATCACTGACCCCTTGGCCATTCCGGTCAAAAAGGGGGAGAATTTTTGAGGCAGCTCTTGAGGGGGAGTGTCTGGTTTAAGGGGGAGATTTCTTCATCATTCCTTATTAGAGTTTGTTCTGTATATAAAACTTTGTTAACTCAAAATACTGTGGTAGTAGTTGTTTATTTCAGCATATTTATATATAGTATAATGTTTTTCAGCTTATGTACTTTAAGTTGTTAACCTGTACCCATTGTTGCTTTTGTAAGCTTTGAGGGTTGGTTTATAGCACTTTTGCATGCTTGTAGGCTTTTATGGTTTGTGCCATGTATTTGCAAAACTTTGCTTATACAGCCTTTATGCTTTTGTGTTTTGGTACTTGTTAATGCCTTGCATTATCTTAAGTACAACACTCTTGTGCCCTTGTAGGATTGTTCCTAGATGCATATGTGTTTGTATGCATTGGTTGAGTGTTGGACTTGCAAATGGTACTCTTCATTTGAGTTTATCATTTTTGCATGTCCGGATGTTCATTTCCTGTGTGAATGAACATAGTAATCACTTTTGCTTAAGTGACTACTGTGGATGATCTTGCCATGAATTATTGCTTTTGTGCTTTTGTTCATTTTTGCTTGATCATGCCTATTTTGCTCCATATGCTTATTAAGTTTTCTGCATACAATGATATTGCTATGTTATTGTGTTTCAGGAGTTACTTATTCATATGTTCAAGAGCTTTACAGAATCTAGAGTTAGGTGTGAGTGAGTTTTCCAACTGTTCCCAACTCACGTTTAAGTCTAGAGTCTGTTGTAGGGTTTTGTCACGAAATAGCCAAAGGGGGAGATTGTAAGGTTGAATTTAATCAACCATCTAATTGGCTTTATTCCGTGACCAATTTGCTTATAATTTAGCACTTAGTAACCCTGTATTTAGGTGGGAAAATTGTAAGGGTAGTGTGTGAGAAGATGTGAAGAAAAGCTCAAGAGTGTGCAAGAAAAACAGAGTGTCGCGGCTAGGACTCGCGGGTGGATCGCGACTGGCAAGCCGCGAAAGGCAGGCACGTGAGAGGCACACTAGGAAGCTGAAGGGTCGCGCCAGCTGTCACGCTACAGGACAAAAGTTCCAGGCTGTCTAGGCCGTTACGTCGCGACTGGAACTCGCGACTTGGACAAGCCGCGAGGTCAAGCCGCAAGTAAACCCTGTTTGGCAAAAACTGACGTTTTGCATTCCCTTCTCACCCTACTATATATACACCCTTATACCCACTAAATTGAGAGAGCTTCCAGAGAGAATTTTTGTGAGAGAAACCCTAGAGAAAAATAAGATTGCCTCATCTCCAATCTTTACCTTAGAGACTCTTCAAATTCCTCTACTCTCTTCATCTCCATTGTCATAACCTTGAGAGGCATTTTACCAAATCCTTATCTCATCACACCCACGTCTGTGAGAAGGTTCATTTGGTGCTTTGGGAAGCAGTTTGGGAAGAAACCAATATACATTGGTTGATGCTATGGTCAAGTAGCGGAATCCGGGAAGCTAGAGAAGAAATAGATTCGGCGTAACCTCGTTGGAGCAAGAAGCTTGGAGGGCTTAGGTACTTGGGTAGATTAGGCTTGGAGGGTCTTCTGCTGTTCATGTATCCCAACTATATTCTTTAGTGGATTGTATCACCGCTTGGAGGGCGGCGGAGAGGTTTTACGCCGAGGACTTCGGTTTCCTCTTCGATAACACATCGTGTGTTGTCCGTGTGTTTGCATCGTTCTTTCCTTTATCTTTGCCTTATATTTACTACTGTGGATGGGTTTATATTTGGCTTTGATTGTTCTATCAATTCTGTTATAAGCTTATTATCATATTCCGCACATTAATTGTTTGATATAAAGCTTGAATTGGTATTTTTGTATTTTGGGGTCTAAACGTTCAAAGGTGTTTCATACCCTTTTTGAACTTTCAGATACAATATTCATTTTGTCAGTTCTTATGCCCCAATTATAGCCAAACCAGATGGCCCTTGCTACATGGCAATGAAAGAATAGATGAGTTGCTGCTTCAGGTTCTCTACCACAAAACACACAGTTTGGATCATATGTCCCTATTCTGATTGCCAAGTTGTTTTTGATTGGTAACACATTGGACCCAATTCTCCATAGTAATATTTTGATTCTGTCATGAGCTTTGATCTTCCATATTTTTTGCCATTGCACTATGGAACTTCCACAAGGAGGGTCTTGGTTAGCCTTATATGTAGATTTCACAGAGAATGCCCTTTTGCTATTCGGAACCCAGATTAGCTTATCAGCTCTGCCCCTCAAAGGAATATGTATTTTTTGGATGGCTTCAACTGACTCAAAATTAAATAGCTCATTTAGTAGGGGTAGATTCCAGTAATGATCCTCGGTAGATATCAAGTTAGACACCATCAAGGGGTTTCATTGGATTGAATCATCCTTTGGAGTTGGTTTAAACCTAGCTAGCCAAGGAACCCACGGGTCCACCCAATCATTAATGGAAGCACCATTTCCAACAAGGTAACAAGCTCCCTTAGCAATTAGGGGTTTGGTTTTCTCAATTGCTTTCCAAATTGGGGAAGCATTTTTGGAAGGTTCACTTTGAATCCAATTCTCTCTG
This sequence comes from Quercus ilex subsp. ballota, assembly GCA_032727855.1. Classification (NCBI taxonomy): domain Eukaryota; kingdom Viridiplantae; phylum Streptophyta; class Magnoliopsida; order Fagales; family Fagaceae; genus Quercus; species Quercus ilex. The sequence continues at coordinate 31,241,534 of CM064911.1, read as the reverse complement.
ACCTTGTATTTGCTTCTTAGTAAGTTCATACACAAGCTATCCCTATTTGAGGCAATCATCCAAGTAAGTTTAGCCAAGAGAGCTTTATTAAAATCCTTGCTCTTTCTAAATCCCATCCCTCCAATTCCTTTAGGTAAACATAGTTTTTCCCAAGCCAACCAAGCCAAATACCTTCCATTTGGGTTTTTTGGATTCCACCAAAATTTTCTAGTCAAAGCATCTAACTTGTCACACACCTTCGTAGGGATGTCAAAAGTAGACATTGTGTATGTAGGTAAAGCTTGAGCAACCATTTTAATTAAAGTGGATCTTCCTGCCCATGATAAAGTCTTACTTCTCCACCCTTTCAGTTTGGCTTCCAACCTCTCTTGTAAGAACATGGAGTCCATTGCTAGAGCCTTGGTAAGGAATAAAGGAGCCCCAAAGTAAACATAATCCATTTTAAGACTTTTCATCTGTAGAATATGCTTTATACCCCTACGAGTCTGCTGGTGGGTGAGTTTGGAGAATATAATCCCTGATTTTGCTCTATTAAGTAGCTGTCCAGACCACCTACAATATTTTTCCAAGCAGCCATTAATGGCATTAGCTTCCCTCCTACATGCTTTTGAGAAGAGAACAATATCATCCGCGTACATTACATGTGTGATGGGAGTGCTGCCAATACTAGCCTTAACCCCTCTCCATAAATTCCTTCTCTAAGATTCTTGAAAGAACTTCTTGGCATAATGTGAAAAGGTAAGGGGATAAAGGATCCCCTTGCCTTAACCCTCTTTTAGGTCTAAATTGCCTTGTCTTTCCCCCATTTATTAGTAACTCAAAGGACACTATTGATACACATTCAAGGATCCATTTCACAAATTTTTCATCAAACCCAAAGTTCTTGAGTACTGCTTGGAGGAAGTTCCAATTCACTTTATCATAAACCTTTTGAAGATCAATTTTGATAGCCATTAACCCAAATTTTACTTTCCTTGTCTTAAAACTATGCAGCATTTCTTGAACAACAATTTGGTTTTCGGCAATCCACCTTCCCGGAATAAAAGCAGCTTGTGTGGGGGAGATAAGCTTATGCAATATTTTCCTCAATCTAGACACTAACAGTCTAGTAATGATTTTATACACAACATTATATAAACTTATAGGCCTATAATGATTAAATGATGTAGGGCTTTGTGATTTAGGAATAAGAACAATAAAAGAGTTATTTACCTCAACTGGCATTCTCCCTGCTTGAAAAAATGATGTGACAGCTCTTGTAACGAACTCCCCCACAGTTGCCCAATATTTTTTATAAAATAGTACTGGAAAGCCATCTAGTCTTGGAGCTTTTAGAGTTTGAATCAGGAATAGCTCCTTCTTAATCTCGGACTGAGTTGGTACTCTGCATAATTCAATATTTTCTTCTTCAGTGATGCAAAGAGTGATTAGATTATCCAAATTTTCTAGAAAGTCCACTTCCTCTTCATTAAATAAGGTCTTAAATTTTCCCACAAAGTGCTTTTGAATCTCCCTTCTATCTGTGATCCATTCCCCAGAGTCATTCTTTACTGCATCTATTGAGTTTCTTCTTCTCCTTATAATGGTAGATAGGTGGAAATTTTTTGAGTTTTTGTCCCCATCCTTGAGCCAAACTCTTTGGATTTTTGTTTCCAAAGTATTTCATTTCTTAGGAGCCACTCATTTAGTTCAGCTTGGAGATGAGCTTCCTTTCTACAGTTCTCCTCCTTGCAATCCGCTTTTTGTATCTCTTGGATTTTGGTTAGTAGCACGTCTATTCTCCTTTGGTAGTGACCAAAGGAGTTGTTTCATGCATAGTTTTGAGAAACCTGAGCCCTCCACCTCTTCTTTCCAAGCTTCATCAATAATTATGAAGCACTTTGTATCCCTTGTCCAAGCAGCCTCAAATCTAAATGGTTTGGGAAGGTAATGATCAGCTAGCTGTGTGTCCAAAAGGATAGGACAATGATAAGAATTTATGGCACCCAAGTGGTGAATGGTTGCCTTTGGAAAAACTAATCTCCAGGACATGCTAGATATACCCCTATCCAGCCTCTCCCTTAAGACATTCTTTCTCCATCTTTTTTTCCTTCAGGTGAATCTACTTCCAGAAAACCCCAAATCAATAGCTCCCAATTCGAAAAGAATGTCCTTCGAAAAATTTGGGGACGTTGAGCTCTCAGCTCTTCCCCCATCCTTTTCTTCACTATCCAAAACAATGTTGAAGTCTCCGAAGCAAAGCCAAGGCTCATGAAATGTCTCCAATAAAGCGCAAAGGTTCTCCCAAGCCTTTCTCTTCTTGGCTGCATAAGGTGGTCCATAGAATCCAACCAAATACCAGTCTCCACCAGGGTCCAAAATTTTAACGCAATCATATACTTATTAAACTCCACCATTTCAATTTGCACATTGTTCTTCCACATTAAACATAATCCCCCTGCTCTACCCTTTGACTCTATTACCACCTTTTCATTAAAACCAACTCTTCTTTTTACATATTCCATACGTTCTTCATTTGCTTTCGTTTCACACCAAAAAATTATATCTGGCTTATGCCCTCTTTTTTGAGCTCTGAGGGCTCTCACTGTTGAGGCATTGCAAATGCCTCTACAATTCCATCCTAAAGCTCTCATATTGAGAGCAAGCAACCCTACACTTCTAATACAGCAACCCAAAACACAGCCAAAACCACTTGAAAACCAAATAGCCACAAAAATAAAGCACAAAGGCCAGAAGACAGCGTTTTACCTTGCAAATATCTATGGCCGCTGGACTGAAAAGGAAAACCCAACAACTGTGACTTTGAAGATGACGATGATAGCACCACCAAAAAATCATCTATCAGACCCACTTGGGGGTAGAAAAGTGACCCACGCCGGCTAGGAAAAGGCCCACTGACAGGGCAGAGAAAGCCCACAATGGTGGAGGAAGACCCACTACTGGGCGGAGCACACAGGCGGCGCGTGACCCACTAAAAGGGGTAGTCCAGCCCACCAAGGAGGCAGATAAGGCCACACTCAGGAGCACAGCTCACGAATGCGGTAGAAAACACTTGAGCATACGATAGCAGGGACCTTTTATCATGCGCTGAGAGAGAACACTCCTACGAGGGAGAGAAAGTAAGAGAGCCATTAATTCCTCTTTGAATGATCCTACTAGTTGATTCACTGCAGCTTAACATTTGTTATTAATAAGTGGTACTAAGTTGTAATCCATATTTACTCACGGATATATTCAACAATGGTGATGAAATATATTTACCTATGTGAGTGAAATGTCATCTTGACTTTCACGTGATATAAATTATAAAATAGGTCATTCAATACCGAAATTAAATTGTACTTCGACATTTATTATAATTTACATAATTGGCACAAAAGCTTTAATCATCTAGCTGTACCAGCCACTATCCATAGAGACAGGTGTTATGTAATTCAGGTATAAGCTCTTAATTGTTGTTGTACAATATTAATATACCGGTGAGGTTTGGTCCTTAGTCTAGTTGTACTGGAGCTATTGAGACTATAATATATGTCTATTTTTAAACATATATTATCATTTTAACTGGTCTAATACACTACATGCATTGAATCTAAGTCTCACCCTCAATATACCAAGAGTCTGTTTGATACCAGACTTAACTTTTAGTTTTTAACTTTTAAATTTAGGTATTACTTTTTAAAATTTCAATCTTTTCAACATTTTTTCACTTTTTTTTTTTTTTCATTATATAAATATACTTTAGCAAACTTGTAGTAAAATGTTTTCAGCAAGGAGCTAGATATGCTATTGGCTATTTCCAATCCAACGTTAAATGTTACATAAAAAGTTGCTTATGTCTTTGTGTTGAAGTGGAGGGCACCAATCTTAAATTCATAACGTTAATTTTTGCTTAATAGTACATACTACAACCACTAAATCAAGTTATCCTAGAGGCAACTCCTCATACAGATGAGTTGAGGATAAATAGTAGCAGAAGATATCACAAGCAAAAGTAGATAAATTAAAACCCAATTCGTAACAGTTCAAAGCAAAGCAAATTTCAATATGTAATACAAGAGTGAGAGAAGCTTTTGAATCTACTTGAACTTGACGTAACGCCTAAGAAAAATGTTCCAGAAAGTTAAACAAAGGCCTACAAGTCCAACAACTGTTGCAGTGCCTCTCCAAATATCGCGGAAATATACTGTTGTCAAGGATGCCATATTTCGATTCCAGAAGTCTTCATAGTGCCGATTAAGCTTGTCACTGAGATCAAAGTAACAAGATTTACATTCCACAATTTGATGACCAAGTTTGTTAACCAATTCTGCCACTGCTTCATCGCTGCCTAGCCGGTTAACAATAGCCTTTTTGTCAACCAGCAAATCCACATCTTTCTGAGTGTTGATAAGATAATCCAATAGCAGAATGTAACTGCTGATGTAAGCTTGCTTTGGATAATGGCACTGCTCCAAGGCCATGAGGTTCCCGAAAACACATTCAGTTGCATCTCCCACTTCAAAGACAGGGAGTTCAAGAAAGGTTGCATTTCCACGAAGCATGGTACGCATTTCAAACATGGTAAGCAATTCAAAAGCCATGAGCAATTAAAAAATGGGCATTGTTCCAAGCACCTACCCTTTATGACTTGTATGTCAAGTAAGCTTCTTTCTTGAACAGCTTTGAATTTCACTCCTGCTTCATCAAGCTTTGTTGCGCAATATAGATGTCTAATCTTTCCTGTAGGGTCCAAGTTATCTGCAATGTAAAAATTTCTTACCAAATCAGCGAAATGTTTCGCTCAGGCCACTGAGCAGGCTCCAGGTCTGGTGGAATGTCAATGACGAACTCTTTACCTTTAACAGGGGCGTAGCCAGGAATAAATACATGGGGGGGCCGGGTTGTAACAGAGATATACTAAATATAATTATTAAGTTTATTGGATACAAAATTATCAACTTTCATATATCATCATATACTTGAATATGTTGGGAATTCAACTGAAATTCCAAACCTATGAGAAACAAAAAAATAGAGAAAACAAAACGCTAAAAGAAAAACAATCACACGCACAAGACAATATTTACGTGGTTCGGCAATTTGCCTACGTCTACGGAGTTGCAGGGATTTCACTATTATCAAAGAAAATTACAATGTGCGGTTACAGTGTTTTTCTTTCTCAAAAACAACAACAAGACAAAACCCTAATCACAAAAAAAATAAAAAATAAAAAAGGGCTTTTATATCCTGCCCATAGAATTCACAATGGGCTACAAAACGGGCCAAAAATTTTTTGTCTGCCCAAGCCTCCACTCTATGGACTAAGCCTCAGTAAATCTTCCATTAAAAACCACGCAACATTATTCAGGTCAGGTCGGGTCATCAACCGGATCAAATCATGCCTGACGACGATTTTTCATGAAATAAAATTCATCCATTATCATCTCTATAGTGAAATTCCCTGCAATTTCCTTCTCTATATAAACTATCATATTATCTGCCAAAAACTCATCCTCCATTCTATTGCAAAGTCTTGTTTTTAACAACTTCATAGCTGAGAAAGCTCGTTCTGTAGTTGCTGTAGAAACTAGAAGAGTCAACACAAGACGAATAAGTCTATCAATCAAAAAATGAATATTAGACTTTCCTGAAATTTTTAATCCCCTACATAGCTCGGAAATTGTACTCATATTCTGAAAATTTGGATGTTTTATCACATCAAGCTCATAATGTTGCAATTGAGACTCCAAAAGTTTTTGTTCATGTTCAGTAAAATCTTGAGGATAATATTTCTTAACTAAATTGCATATATGAACAATTTTGAATAATCTAAAAGCATCCTTGGGATTTAAAGCTGAACTAAGAATGACAAGTTCCGTTGTTAGCTCACAAAATCTACTTTTCAATTCTTGCAATTGAAAGTCTATTGCAACTGTAAATATTGAAATTCTAAAATGATGTTCCATTGTTAAATCTTCATCTTGACAACGATATCTACCTCGACCTTTAGTGTAACAAGCATTCATATCAGGAATATCAATTTCATGTTGCTCACAAAATGCTATAACACTAGCAAGTAAAGGCTCCCATCCATCATCTCTCAACTTTTGAATAAGTGATTTTGTAGTTGAAACTAAATGCATGGCATTTAAAAGGTCTTGAGAACGTTGTTGCGAAGCTTGACAAAGAACATTAGTAATTCTCATTATCTTTTTCATCAAATGCAAGATTAAAATAAATTCAAATGATGTTAATACTTGATAAGCTCACTCGGCATCACCGCGTTGTTTATAGTTTGCCCCTTTCTCAGAGATAGTGTTGATAACTTTGCAAGTAGCATCAAACATGTTAATCAAACTACAAATAGATTGAAAATGAGATCCCCACCTAGTATCTCCAACTCGTTGCAAAGTACCAATCTGGTTAAGCATGTTGCAATTCATCATTACGCTGACTAGAACTAACAACAATATTGATAATATTAACCAAATGATCAAAGAATTGATGAACATCTTTTACTTCTCTAGATGCTATAACTAGAGCTAATTGCAACCTATGAGCCATACAGTGTACATAATAAGCATATGAGCAATCTTTAAGAAAAAGAACTTGTAATCCATTCCATTCACCACGCATGTTACTAGCTCCATCATATCCTTGACCTCGAATATTTTCAATGTAGAGGTTGTAATGAGAAAGGACAACACATATCTCATTCTTTAAAGTCAATGCAGTAGTGTCTCTAACATGCACAACATGAAAGAAACGCTTTTTAATGAAACCCTTTTTATCAACAAACCTCAAAATGATGGCCATTTGCTCTCTCTTTGACTCATCCCGGGCTTCATCAACAAGAATGCAAAATTTTGCATCCCTAATTTCTTCACGAATAGCACTTCGCACATTACTAGCAAGAATATGCAAAATCTCCTTTTGAATTGTGGGTGATGTATATTTGGCATTTCCTGGAGCATTTTCCAAGACAACACTAGCTACTTTGTCATTGAAAGTTGATGTGAATTTTACCAATTTAATGAAATTACCTATATTTTTTGAATCAAGGCTTTCATCATGACCTCTAAAAGCACAAGCTTGGAATGCTAGCCATCGAGCACACTCTATTGAGGTTTTGAGACACAACCGATTATTCTCTAATTCTTTTGACATTTGTTTCTCAATCAGCTTGTCAATATGTCGTGAATAATTCTTTAAATCCTCGTAACATTTCACTGCAATTTTATGTGGGAAGTTTGGTTCTTTCCCTTCATGACGAATTAAAGGACAATTCATTCCATCTTTCACCTTTTTCCAATTATTAAAACATGTTGAAATGAATACATATGATCCGGGACGACCTATTGGTTTCTTACTAAAAAGGTAGCAAGGTAGACAATATATCGCATCCATTGAAGATGAGTATTCCAACCAATCCTTATGTGAACCAAACCATGAAGGTTGAAATCGATGACGATGAGTATCATCCTTGTATGGATAGTCTATATTTTTAGGTTGATATGGACCTTCTTTGAGATAAGCTCGTCGGATTTCATCTTGTTTGTTGATAGGAAATTCACATATTTGTTTACGTGATCCTGGATCACGATCTATCTCTTCAAATTGAAGTTTTGGACATTTGGAGGGGTGTTCATCAGGTATTGAAGTATTAACATTTGTTTCTACAGCCACAGGTGTCCTAATTTCTGAATTGCTAACATCTTTTTTCTTAAAGAATGCATCAATTGTTTTTCATTTGCTCATAATTCTTTTAGCTTTAAGAATATGACTCAAAAATTAACCTAAAAAGAATTTTAAAAAATAAAATTTTAATTAGAAATTTTTACTTAGTTATATGAATGTTATTCATATTCAAGAAAAAAACAAAATTTCCACTATAATTTAAATAGTCAACCCATTTTTAATACAACTTTAATTAATAATAACCCCTCAAAAAAAACAAAAATAATTTAATTAATTTGTCTTTTATAATGTATTGGTTAATTTAATTATATAACTTTAATTATTATTGTTTAGTTTAACAATAAACTATATTGCTTTAATTTATTTGTCATTAATTATACTACTTTAATTTGTTATATTGTTTAGCCCTTTGTACATACTACATTAAAAGAGCTGAACATTATACATTCCATGTGCAGCACAATAATTAAAGCAATGTAATGTGCTGCACATTACATTGCTTTAATTATTGTGCTACACCCGGCCCTATGAGCCCATAGCCCATCTACCCCCTCCCCACCCCACTCAACAAACAACAGACAAGCACAACATGCGCCTCAATCACAATAGCCAGCTGCAATCAGAAAATTTCGCAATGCCAATCACAAATCACAACACACGTTACACTAAATGACAATTAATACTCACCAAACACCAACACACTGACCAACGAAAATGGATAAGATAAAGCCAAATTTAAAGAGACAAAAACAAGAAAAAAGCAAAAGCCAGCCAATCAGAGAGAGTCACAGTTCAAAAGAGAAAGAGAGACTTACTGAGATGATGAGATCAGATAGGCTATTAAATAATAAAGAATAAAGAGAGTGACTCCATAAATTTCATTTCATTTTTTCATTCAGTGAGATAAAGAGAGAGAGAGACTGAGAGAGAGTCAAAGAGAAAAACCTTGAGGGAGGGCCGGACTGCCTAAGCAAAGGGAGCAACGAGCACCGCTACATCGGAGTAGAGGCAGAACGATCTGCGATCTCCGATGACCGCTACAATCTGCAAAAAAGAGCATTTCAGTGAGATAAAGAGAGAGAGACTGAGAGCGTCAGAGAGAGTCAGAGAGAAATACCTTGAGGGAGGGCCGGAGGGAGCACCGTCGCACCGAGCACCAGAGTAGAGGCAGAGAACTTTGCGATCTCCGATCTGCAATCTGCGATGAGGGGTGACCGGGTGAGCAACGATGACGACGACGAGCGAGCTGCGGTGACAATGGTGACGTGATCGTGGGTTACTGGGTTTGGTTTGCTGGGTTTTGGTTTTGGTTTGTGTATTGGGGTTTTTTTTTTTTTTTTTTTTTTTTTTTTTTTTTTTATAAACACCTCTGTGTTTGGTTTGCTGGAGTTTGTTTTGCTTTAGTATTGGGGTTTGATTTCTCTACCACTGCCAGCGACGTGATGGGTTTCATTTCTCTGCCAGCGACGTGATGGGTTCATTTCTGATTCTCTGTATTGTTTTTTTTTTTTTTCTGGTTGAGAATTCATGGGCTTTCCTCAGCGAGCTTGGGCTCGCCGTGGGCTTGGCTAGCCGTGGGCTCTGTTACAATTTTTTTTTTTTTTTTCATATTTTAGTTCAAATTTTTTTTGGGCTTTTTTTTTTCTTTTTGCTTGAAAGTAGAACAGATATATATATATATATATATATATTAATTTGAGGGTGTTCCTAATTTTTGATTGAGGGCTGGGAGAATGGGTGAGAAATGGGTAGGGGGGTCGGCTGTCTAATGTTGGGGGGGCCCATTAAAATTTTTCTTCATAGTCTAATAGGAAATTTATTTATTTATTTATTTTTTTTGCAGGGGCCACGGCCCCCCCAAGCCACTGTGTGGCTCCGCCCCTAACCTTTAAGTTCTTTCTTGGAAACACTATTTGCATCAAGGCAATCCATTGGTTTTCCTTTTCCTAGTGACAGACCAAAAAAAAAAAAAAAAAAAACAATTATTACTAGCCATAGAATTCAGTCAATCTAGTCCACAATACATGTTTCCATAGGCATGCATGCACAATTGCCACCAGTTTCCATTTTGATTCATCAATGATAAAGTTCGAAGCTTTATAATAGCAATTTATGCTGATAATAATGTAAGGTTGAAATTTATCAACCATCTTGTTGGCTTTATTCCGTACCAATTTGCTTGTATTTTAGCACTTAGTAACCCTGTATTTAGGTGAGATTCATGTAAGGATAGTGTGTGAAGAGAGTGTGAAGAAAAGCTCAAATTTGTGCAAAGAAGCAGAGTTTCCCGGCTAGGACTCGCGACTGGCAAGCCGCCAACTGCAGGCACGTGAGAAGCACACAGGGGAGCTGAAGGGTCACGCCAGCTATCGCACTATAGGACAAAAGTCCCAGGCTAGCCAGGCCATTACTTTGGGACTTGAACTCACGACTTGGACAAGCCGCGAGGCCAAGCCACCAACCAGCCCTGTTTGGCAAAAAATGTCTCTTCGTATTCCAAACACACACCACTATATATAGACCCTTATACCCATGAAATGTAGAGAGCTTCCAGAGAGAATTTTGTGAGAGAAACCCTGGAGTAAAACAAGATTGCCTCATCCCCAATATTTATCTAAGAGACTCTACAAATTCCTCTACTCTCTTCCTCTCCATTTATACATCCTTGAGAGGTCATTGACCAAATCCTTTTCTCACCACACCCACATCTGTGAGAAGGTTCATTTGGTGCTAAAGGAAGCAGTTTGGAAGGAACCAATATTCATTGGTTGATGCTATGGTTTAGTAGCAGAATCCGGTAAGCTAGAAAAGAAAAAGGTTCGGCGCAACCTCGTTGGAGTAGGAAGCTTGGAGGGTTTAGGTACCTGGGTAGATTAGGCTTGAAGGGTCTATTGCTATTCATGTATCCCAACTACATTTTCTAGTGGATTATTGACCGCTTGGAGGGCGGCGGAGAGGTTTTACGCCGAGGGCTTCGATTTCCTCTTCGATAACACATCGCGTGTTGTCCTTGTGTTTGCATCTCTCTTCCCTTTATCTTTACCATTTAATTACTGCTGTGATTGTGATTATTTATGGTTTAGATTGTTTATCAATTCTGTTATAAGCTTGTTATATTTTTTCGCACATATATTGTTTGATATAAAGCTTGAATTGGTAATTTTGTAATTTGAGGTCTTAACGTTCAAGGGTATTTTAGACACATATTGAACTTTCAATTGGTATCAGAGCGGGTGCACTCTTTGTGGTTTAATTACCTAAGTGTGATCCTAGACCCCTTGGCTATGGATGCAGCTGTAAAAAGGGTCATGCTGAATTGTGGTTTAAATGTTTGTGATAATGACTCTATGAGTACGTTTAAAGGGTGTTCTAAAAATGAACTCTTAGAGTTAATTAAATCCAGGAAACATGCTAGGATGTTCGTTCACATGCTGAAATACTTTGAAAATATGAACCACACTCTACACAATAGTTTATGTGAGTCTAACTCTTTGGTTGAGAAATACAAAAGAAGAAATAAAACATAGTGTGAAAATGTTGATAATCTGAAAAAGAAAATTCAATCTGAGAGAAGCATGGAAAATAAAGATGAATCTCTGTTTGATGGTTAGGAATGCTTGTCTCATGCTTGTATGTTTGTGCACACCTCATTGAAGGTATTTAACTCGTGCTTATGGTACCTTGACAATGGATGTTCTCGTCATATGACAGGAGATAAATCACTGTTTAAGACTTTTAAAGAGAAAGCATGTGATTATGTGACTTTTGGTGATGGGAGTCATGCTCAAGTTCTCGAGAAAGGGACGGTTGAAATACCGGGATTACCTCTACTGAAAGAAGTGTTATACATCAAAGGATTAAAGGCAAATCTCTTAAGTATCACTCAAATATGTGATGAAAACTTTCTTGTCCAATTCTCAAAGATGGGGTGCATAATCATTGATAAAAAAGGGATTCAAGTCTTGGAGGTAAATAGGACTACTGATAATTGCTATGGAGTAGTTCCTACAACACCTATTTCGTGTAGAAGTGCTCGTGTTGATATGTTGAAACTTTGGCATCACAGGTTTGGACGTGCAAACTTCAAACAAGTATGTAAAGTCTCTAAACTTGAGGCAGTTGAGGGACTTCCAAAGTTTGGAAAGGTGGAGAAGACTATATGTGGAGCATGCCAAATGGGAAAACAAGCAAAGGCAAACCATCACAAGGTGAATGTAATTGCTACCTCACGGTGTTTGGAGCTTCTTCACGTTGATCTAATGAGGCCTACAAGAACTGAAAGCCTAGGAGGAAAGAGATACATTATGGTGGTAGTTGATGATTTCTTAAGGTACTCTTGGGTGGAATTCCTTAGAGAGAAGTCCGAAGCATGTGATAAAATGCAAAGACTATGCAAGAGGTTGTAGAATGAAAAAGGAGTTCCCATAGTCAAAATCAGAAGTAATCAGGGGAAGGAATTTGAGAATGCTAAATTTGAAACTTTTTGTGAAGAGCATGGTATCAAGAAGGAATTTTCAGCTCCAAAGACTCCACAACAAAATGGGGTGGTTGAAAGAAAGAATCGGGTGATCCAAGAAATGGCAAGAGTCATGCTACTCAACAAAAACATACCTCAAAGGTTTTAGGCTAAAGCTGTGAACACATCATGTCACATTTGTAATAGAATCTATTTCCGAGCAGGGACAAAGAAGACGTCATATGAAATATGGAGAGAAAAGAAACCCAAGGTGAAGTGTTTCAGAGTATTTGGGAGCACATGTTACATTCTAAATGACAGGGAAAATTCGAAAAAAATTTGATGCTAAGAGTGATGAAGGAATATTCCTAGGTTACTCCACAAATAGCCGAGCTTATAGAGTGTACAACAAGCGTACTAAGATGGTGATGGAGTCAATCAATGTGGTCATAGACAACACCATATCAGAAAAGGAAATTGAGGATGATGGAAAGGGGCTCAAACTCAAGAAAAATGAGGATGATGATGATTTGTCTCTAAGTGATGATGTTGAGAAAGAAACACCCGGAAAGGAGTCCACACCTCCTATATCAAGAAGAGAGACTAGATCAACACAAGAAGTCTCAAGTCCACTCACTCCTCCAGAAGTTCAAACCCCAATTTCTCGTGATGAGGAACTCTCAACTTCCAAGAAACCTTCATCAAGAGTGACTCTCAATCACCCAACAAGTAATATTGTTGAGGATGTGAACAAGGGACTTCGTTTGAGAAAAGGGCCAAAGTATACTGCTAACCATATAATATACAACTGCTATCTTGCTCAATTTGAACCTAAGAGGGTAGAAGAAGCATTGAAAGATGAGAATTGGGTAGAGTCTATGCACTAGGAGCTACACCAATTTGTTAGAAAAGATGTATGGGAATTGGTTCCAAGGCCTGAAGATACACATGTGATCGGCACCAAGTGGATTTTTAAGAACAAAACAAATGAAGATGGTGAAGTTATCCGAAATAAGTCTAGATTGGTGGCTCAAGGGTATACTCAGGTGGAAGGCATAGATTTTGATGAATCGTTTGCTCCGGTAGCAAGATTATAGTCCATTCGAATTCTCTTGCCCATAGCATGCATCATGGACTTCAAGTTGTACCAAATGGATGTGAAGAGTGCCTTCTTAAACGGCTTTCTAAATGAAGAAGTCTTTGTTGAACAACCAAAGGGGTTTGAAGATCCTCACTTTCCGGGTCATGTACTAAGATTGAAGAAAGCTTTGTATGGGTTGAAGCAGGCACCACGAGCATGGTATGCTCGTCTCACTACTTACCTATTGGATCGTGGGTTCAAAAGAGGTCAAACAGATCGAACATTGTTTGTCAAGAGAGATGAGAAATCCCTCATTGTCGCTCAAGTGTACGTGGATGATATTGTATTTGGATCCACAATTGATCAACTAGCTCACAAGTTCTTGGAAGAAATGAAAAGGGAATTTGAAATGAGCATGGTGGGAGAGTTGAACTACTTCCTAGGGCTTCAAGTGAAACAACGGAGAGATGGAATATTTATCTCTCAAAAGAAGTATGCCAAAAATCTTGTCAAAAGATTTGGTCTGGATTCTAAGAAACATACTTCTACTCCCATGAGTTCCTCGACAAAGTTAAGCATAGTTGCAGCCGGTGTTGACGTTGATCCAACACTTTATCGAAGTATGATTGGCAGTCTTCTCTATCTCACAGCAAGTAGGCCAGATATTGCATTCAGTGTCGGGGTATGTGCACAGTTTCAAGCTGCTCCTAAAGAATCCCACTTAACAGCAGTTAAGCGAATTATTCGCTATATAAATGGTACATTTGACTATGGGATTTGGTATACAAAATATTCGAATGAGTGTTTGGCGGGATATTCAGATGCTGACTGGGCAGGGTGCATTGATGATAGAAAAAGTACTTCTGGTGGGTGCTTCTATCTTGGAAATAACTTGGTTTCATGGATGAGCAAAAAGCAAAATTCAGTATCCCTGTCAACGGCTGAAGCTGAATACATTGCAGTAGGAAGTTGTTGTGCACAATTTTTATGGATGAGAAAACTATTGCATGATTATGGAATTTCTCAAGACACTATATGTGTGTTCTATGATAACACTAGTGCCATAAACTTGTCAAAGAATCCAGTTCAACACTCCAAATCAAAGCATATCGAGATCCGCTATCACTTTATTCGGGACTTGGTAGAAGACAAGATAGTATGTCTAGAATTCATCAATACTGACAATCAAAAGGCAGACATATTCACCAAACCTCTTGATGGCCCGGGGTTTGAATCCTTGCGTAAGACAATTGGTGTCGGTATCATTCCTTAAACTCAATCTTTCATGATATCTTATTGTTCTTGGTTGCTTTGTTTGTCTTATTTTTTTGTCTTCATTTTTTTATTGTGGATATTTTCTTTCAATTTTTTTTCTCTGCCTTTGTGTCAAAAATCAAAAAACACACAAAAAGTAGAAAATCCTAAAAAGTTTGATCGGCTTTGTTGAGTTTTGTCTCAAAGCAAGTTTTGCCTTGTACATTTGTACTAATGGCTTTGTGCATTTAACAAACTTAGCTGATCTCTTATGCACTCATATCATTGTGGAAGAAATTCTGAAATCTATGTGACTGTTGTAAATAGATCTTCAACCTTGTCATGAATGATTAGTGAATGGTTTTGTTGATCTTGAGACATGCATAGACTTGTGCTTATATATCTTCCCACTTTTATTTTTATCACTTTACTCAAAGAGCTCACCAAATGTAAATCTCCAAATGAAAAGAGATATTGAGTTGGAAAAGCCTGTTGTACATACTAGTATTTGACTAGAAAAAAAGGAAAGCGACCAAAATAAATTATATGATGCCCAAAAAGCCAAAGGCTAACCATCAAATTGAAATATTAAAAATTTCAGGCATCAATCTCACAATGAGATTTGTTAATTCA
This sequence comes from Quercus ilex subsp. ballota, assembly GCA_032727855.1. Lineage (NCBI taxonomy): Eukaryota > Viridiplantae > Streptophyta > Magnoliopsida > Fagales > Fagaceae > Quercus > Quercus ilex. The sequence continues at coordinate 31,226,430 of CM064911.1, read as the reverse complement.
AAAAGATCAAATGTTATGTTAAAATTGGAGCCAAATGAAAAGCTTCATTGAATTGTTCTCAAGTTTATGTGGGAGGTCATATATGCATACTTCTATAATTGAGATGGGTCACATTATCTAGTGCTAGTTGTGTGTGCCTTGATTGAATTGATCATTGAAGCTTCACATGGGAAGGACTATCTCATTTTTTGATATCCACACACTATACACAAGTCTATGTTCAAGAAATGCCATACTCATTTGTGTGATTGTACTTGGTTAAATGTGTTTTCACAAGCTTAATCTTTGTTGATCAAACACAAAAAGATTTTTAAGTGTTTTACTTTGTTCTTGGAAAGTGTTTTTGTTTTTACAAAATTGTCAAAAATTTCAAAAACAGTGTTGCCCTGTTTTGGCAAGTCAGTCGCGGGTAGGTCCAGTCGCATGCTCCAGTCGTGAAGCTCACTCCGAGATTTTCGCAGGTCACTGGCGAGTCAAGGTCTCAGTCATGAAAAATACTTAGAAATTTTTTCAAAAATTTGAGTTTTTATGATTTTCGCGACTCAGTGTGGCGACTTGTATGCGGGTAGAAGGTCCAGTCACGAGTAGTACTCAGAGATTTTCGTGGCTCATCTCGCAGGTAGACCTTCTAGTTGCGAAAAACACTTAGAAGATTTTTTGAAAATCTTGGTTTTATAGTGTTTCGCGGCTTAACCTGGCGACTTACTCCAGTCGCAAAAAACGCGTGTTTTGCATTTCAAGGTCAGTTTTAAAAACTTTTTAGTTTTTCCCTCGTACTTTTGTGACTGTTCATTGTCTTCCCCATTTCACTCTCACAAACACTCCGAGTATTTCTTTGAAACTCCTCCATTTCTGCATCGTTTCTACACAAATCTTCAACAAAAAGGTATGGGTTTTCTTTCTTTTCCTTCATACTTACTGCTTTGGGCATTTTTTTCCTGATTTGTGAAGATGTTATTGTGGTTTGTTATTTATCATGTTTGAACATGGGTTTCTGATTTTCGGGTTGTATTGTATGTTTGTGATGGTCTATACACTGATCTTCTCTATCTTGTGTACCTTTTGTGGTTCTAGTTGAATACACACACACATTGTCATGATTTGAACCTAAATCTCAAGTGTTTAGGGTTTTCTTCATTATCCATGGTGTGAAATTGACATATTGCTAATAATGTTTGGTGTCTTGTTTGGTATCTCTTATGTGTGTTAAATCATGTTGCAGTGTCAAAATGTCTCCATTCAAGAGATCAGCTGTGAAAGGAGGTAGAAGTAAAGGGAAGGAACTTGTCATTGAAATTGATGATTTCTCTCCTAGACCAAAACGGGCTCGTTCCCCCTTCTAGTGTGTTCGATCCTAACAAGTTCCGATCATATGCTGCTTTTCAGACTCATGAAAATTATTTCAAAACGGCTACACCACTGATTGAAAGAGTCGTTGACCAACATTCTCTCTTTGACACCGACATCCCTCAATGGTTTGCCCGCAAGGATTGGAATTATCTTCTCTCCGACCTTTATGATGCATATGAAAATCTGGTAAAAGAATTTTATGCCAATGCAATTGTTGAAGGAGGCAAACTTAAGTGCTGGGTAAGAGGAAAAAGTTTTTCGGTCTCTCCCACATACCTAGCAGAGATTCTTCACATCAACCGACCAATACTTGGAATCTCGCCAGGTTATGATGACCTACATTCAGATGAGGACTTACTTTGGGCAATTCTTGGAGAAGACTTGGAATTTTCCTCAAATGGGAACTCAGTCAGTGTTTCATCTCTTCCTCTAAAATTGAGGGTGCTTACGATCATCATGTTTCACAACCTGTATCCCTTATCTAGCACAGGGTATATGAACCTCGGGCGTGCACTGTTCCTTCATGATCTAATTTCTGATGTTGAGATTGATATATGTGCTCATATCTTTCATATTCTTCGCAAAACTATTCTACGAACATAGTCCAGGATATGCATTCCTTTTTGTTGCCTCATTTCAAGGATTTTGAAGCTTAAAGGGATCCATCCCTCTGAGAATGAATTTCCCTGCCCAAAACCATGTCCAATCAACATGCGCACATTCAACGCTAGCATTGGCCATAGTAAGAAAGGAATCAAAACAGAAGCTTCAACGTTCCACAGTGGTTTGCGCTCCAGTTCATTCCCTGCTGACGAGAAGCTAGACTCTGTTGTCGCATTTGTTCATGAACTAATTTCAAAGATGTTTGGACTTACATCCATCTTACATCATCTCAACATTCGGTGGGATACGAAGTTCACTTCTATTCAAGCTCAATTGGATCAAATTCAAAGAAAGCTAGAAGATGACGAAGACTAGCTATTCCATGACAAAAAGAGGGAGATGCTGTTGGCAGGGGGAGCTCAACGAAAGGGGGAGATTTCAGCTAACAGGCTTTCGTTTATTGCTTTTGTCTATCTTTAGCTTTTATCATATTTCAGTATCCATTTTGTATTATTCAGCATTTCTACTTTATGCTTTTTGGTTTGTACCTAGTACCTTTGTAGGTTTTTAAGATTTTTGTTTATGGTTTGTACCCATACTGCTTATGTAAGTTTTAAGGATTTGTTTCTATGCACTTTGTAGGCTTTGTGGTTTGTACCTTGCTTCATGCAGCCTTTGTGCTTTGCTAAATCAGTACTTCTAACTTAATATTATGCATTTCTTTTTAAGTACTGTCACTCTTGTGCCCGTGTAGGATTTTTCCTAGATGCACATACTTCATGTATTGTGCATTGGTTGAGTGTTGGTCATTCAAGTGAATTGCCTTGTGTTTGTCAACTTGAATGTCCGGATGTTCATTCCAAGTGTGACTGAATATTGTGATCACTTGTGTGTAGTGATTACCAGTTTTTGGTCTTGCCATGGTTTATTGCTTTACTCCATTGTGCTTGATCGCATTGTGCTTGCTCCATTTGCATTACAAGTTTTCTGCATACAATAAACTTATTGTGTTATTGTGGTTCAGGATTTTCTTGTTCTTATGGTTCTAAAACTTCACAGATTCTAGAGTTAGGTGTGAGTGAGTTTTCCAACTGTTCCCAACTCACGCGTTAAGTCTAGAGTTTGTTTTAGGGTTTTGTCACGGAATAGCCAAAGGGGGAGATTGTAAGGTTGAAATTTATCAACCATCTTGTTGGCTTTATTCCATGCCAATTTGCTTGTATTTTAGCACTTAGTAATCCTGTATTTAGGTGGGATTTATGTAAGGGTAGTGTGTGAAGAGAGTGTGAAGAAAAGCTCAAGTTTGTTCAAAGAAGCAAAGTTTCACGGCTAGTACTCGCGGTTGACTCGCGACTGGCAAGCCGCCAACTGCAGGCACGTGAGAAGCACATAGGGGAGCTGAAGGGTCGCGCCAGTTGTCGCACTACAGGACAAAAGTCCTAGGCTGGCCAGGCCGTTACTTTGCGACTTGGACAAGCCGTGAGGCCAAGCCATTAACCAGCCCTGTTTGGCAAAAAATGTCTCTTCGTATTCCAAACACACACCACTATATATAGACTCTTATACCCATGAAATGTAGAGAGCTTCTAGAGAGAATTTTGTGAGAGAAACCCTAGAGCAAAACAAGATTGCCTCATCTCCGATCTTTATTTAAGAAACTCTACAAATTTCTCTACTCTCTTTCTCTCCATTGATACATCCTTTAGAGGTCATTGACCAAATCATTTTCTCACCACACCCACGTCTGTGAGAAGGTTCATTTGGTGCTAAGGGAAGCAGTTTGGAAGGATCCAATATTCATTGCTTGATGCTATGGTTTAGTAGCGGAATCCGGTAAGCTAGAAAAGAAAAAGTTTCGGCGCAACCTCGTTGGAGCAGGAAGCTTGGAGGGCTTAGGTACCTGGATAGATTAGGCTTGAAGGGTCTATTGCTGTTCATGTATCCCAACTATATTTTCTAGTGGATTATTAACCGCTTGGAGGGTGGCGAAGAGGTTTTACGCCGAGGGCTTCAGTTTCCTCTTCGATAACACATTGCGTATTGTCCTTGTGTTTGTATCTCTCTTCCCTTTATCTTTACCATTTAATTACTGCTGTAATTGTGATTATTTATGGTTTAGATTGTTTATCAATTCTATTATAAGCTTGTTATCTTTTTCCGCACATATATTGTTTGATATAAAGCTTGAATTGGTAATTTTATAATTAGGGGTTTTAACGTTCAAAGGTGTTTTAGACACATATTGAACTTTCAAATAATAATAATTTAAAAAAAAAATTAAAGTCTAAAAATTGTGTAAAAACCAAGTACTGATTAGTCTTCTAGTACCTGTTAAAGCCTTAAAGATCATCTTTTTCTTTTTTACCTTTATCTGGTTATAAAAGCATGTAGAAACACGGTACTATAACTGAAAGTATATTCTTAACAAGCAAGCTTTATTTATTTTTGGCTAAGAAAAAAGGAATATTAGTAACTAGTAAGCATCAAAAGGTACAACATGTTATATGATAATCCAAGTGTATGATCACCCTTCTTTGTATATATAAAATTGAAAGAAAGATCCATCAAAAAAAATAAATAAATAAATAAATAAATTGAAAGAAATTTAAAAAAAAAAAAAAATTCTACATTAAAAGAAGCAGTACAAATCTGATTTTATCTCAGTTTAGTGAAGAATCTGAAAATACCATATTGGCTATTATATCAATAAACTGATCTCAACAATTAAGAGAATGTTTAACAAAATTAAGCTATGAAGAACTGTGAAGCACAGACGCGGTTGGGAGGGTGCCGCACCGAAGTCCGATGCGGATTTTTTTTTATTTTTATTTTTTACCGATTCACACCGACCCAACTTGAATTCACACCGGCTCAACTTGAATTTGCACCAATTCGCGCTGAACTGAGCAGGTTCCGCCCTTATCAGCCGAATCGGATCGTATCGGCTGGCAACTGAAACAGGCCAAAATCGGCTTTGAATCATGTCGGAATAGTCAAAATCAGCTTTCAATGAGGCCCAAACATCTTAAATTTGTCATTCCTCAAGTTTATTATGAATATTTGTCGCTTCTTTTGTGTTTTCTTTTTTGTTTTTTGTTTTGTTTTGTGTTTCTTGCCTTCTTCTTTCTTTGTTTTGTGAATTAAGGTATAGTAATGTATTTTTTAAGAATATTTTAATAGTAGAAATATATAGAAAATATAAATAAAAATATTTTTAATAATTTTTTAATTGCCGCACCCTGCCGCACTTGCATCCTACTTTTTCAAAAATTATCGAGTCCTGCACCCGCATCCGAATCTGAAAACACACCCGTGCTTCATAGATGAAGAACATAATTAGAGTGAAAAAAGAAGAAGAGAATAAAGACCCTGCAAATATTTCTGGTAAAGAAAAGCTTGTGTGATTCAGATCATCAAAGCTCCTCCTTTCTTTTTCTTATTAGTATTTTCTTTACTGATATATAGCATGCTCTCTCTCTCTCTCTCTCTCTCCCATAGGTAAAAAGCTCTCTCTCAAGTAAAAAGCACAAAACTATCATGCATTTGCAAAAATGAAAAAAATGAGTATCTTGTCTTTAGCTTTATTTAACATTTCATTTTATATAAACTGACGGCAAAAAAGAGAATTTAAATTATGGTTGGATAGAAAGTGTTAACTAATTAAATTATATGACCTTTTACAAAATTATAAGTGAAATTCTTTGGAACTTTAAAGGATATATTAGACTTAGTTTCCATAAGTTTAATTCTATGCTAAAATCATAAAAATAACCCATGCGATTGCATGACAAGTAACACACAATTAGATAATTTTTTTTTTTTGCTAAATAAAATTATTAGCTAACCTATGACCCTCGTCATCTCAACATTTTATTTATATTTTGCAATTTTTGTTTTTTCAACTTAGTATATTTGAACTTACACTTTGTTTGTTTCATTATAAAATATTTTTAAATGAAAAAATTTCAAGTAAAATATTTTTAAATGTTTGGTGATATGTAAAATTTTCCAAACACAAACCAATAAAACCAACACTTTAGTCATTGGAGCCACTGATTCGATAGTTGGTGCAGATAGTTTGGTGGCCAAAGTTGGTGGCCTAAGAATACAATTGTTGGCATCGATCATTGAATTGGCAATCCAACCATCAAATGTTTATAAAATGTTTTACTAAGTTTTTAATGTTGTGTATTGTTCGACGAAAATTGATTTTTGAAAAATATTTTTGCATTTACAAGTGTTTGGGGCGATTGAAATTGGTGGTCAATTGGTTGACAAATAAATTGTTGTTTTTTGTTAACCGTAAAATAAAGGCAATTTGGTGGAAAATTGTTTATCATTTGCTGTAAAACATTTTTTATCTCACCAAAAACTCATCAATTGAACCTCTACCCCCACTTTCAGCCACCCAACTACCACACCCTTGTCTCTGTTCACCTACCACTGCCGCCGCTGCCGTAGTCACTAATCACAAATTTTTTTGACCTAAAATTCTCCTTAATCTATTTTTTATTATATACGTTCTTAGGACATGAGAAAAATGTGAAAAATTATTAGAGGTTTTTTTTTTTTTTTTTTTTTTTTATAGCACTTTTAGGAATACAGCCAAATTAAAATTTAAAATATACTTTTAATAGCATTTAAAAAAATACAACATCACCACACGCCCTTGGTACGATGGTCACTCTACAAGTATAAATACTTGTGGGGTGTGGAGGGCAAGAGCCGGGGTTCAAGTCTCCAAGAAGGAGTTTCACACACATATACACTTAGATTAAACTAGAGTAGAATTCTATCTTGTAAAAAAAAAAAAAAAAAAAGCGACTAACCCCTTGAATTTTTTTTTTTTATTGAAAAATATTTTACGTATAACTAAACATAATTTAGAGGTAAAACGTTTACCCAATTTTAGAAAAAAAAATTTACGGTCAAAAGAAAACATATTCAGATTTCATCTGCCCTTCACCAATCACCACGTGACTTAAAACCGAGAGATCTAAGTCCATGTTTACTTTTTTTTCCAGGGAAGAATAACCTTTTCACTGCTATTATGTTTACAATATTAAATTCAAACAATATTTAAATTCAAGTCTGAACATCGCTTGGTTGTTGAGGAATATTGAATATTCATGACCGCTACAGCTTTCACCACGGTACGTTGCCATTGTTTTTTCAACTCTTGCCGACACTTAGGTTGTTGAAGCAATAATCACGGTGGCTAGACCTATCACCATAGTACGTTGCTATTGATTCATTGCAGAAAAAATAAATGAGAACTATGCATGATTTAGATTTATTTATATTAAAAATTTTATTAATATATTTTAAAATTAACGTTACCAAAAAGTGACCGAAATCATTAATAGCAGTAAAAAGTACCATAAAACTTATAAATAGTAATAAAAATAAACTGAATAGTAAATAAAATTATGTAAATTTTACGTTATTTATTTATTTATTTATTATTATTATGTGAATTATGACATTTTATTAAGAAGAAGAAAACATTACATCAGAAGTCACTAAATGCTCCACAAAAGGAGGGCAAGTTTCTAACCAAATAACAGATTCGGATAAAGACTTAGCATGCTGGGCTAACCCATGCACTACTTTATTACCACTCCTTGGCACAACAGAAAATGAGCATTCTCTGAACCGAGTAGCTTGAATTAAAGAGCCAGAGATCAAATTGCAAATACTGACAGGAGAATTGATTGATCCGGTGAGAGAGTTATGAACCACCATTGAATCGCCTTCAAAGATAGCTAAACTGAAACCATGATCTCAAGCAAACTGTATTCCTTCCTCCATCGCCTTGGCTTCAATCTCTAGAGAACCCAAGGGAGCGCGTATCTTCATGCTTAGTGCAGCACGCACCAACCCGATTAGTGAAAGAAAGTGACCATTACCTTAGTACAAGTATAATAAAGTGACAAAAGTAGTGTTAGAATAACATTGTATATTCCAGAATCATCAATATACGAGGAATGAGACAAGACCAAAACAAATAATAGGATTTCAAAAGAGAACCACAATATTTTGGCTGCTTGTGATTGAGCATATCATCTTCCATATGCATGATATAGATTGAGATGGATATCACTTCCATTTAATAATTAATATATTATGATGCCAAATGATTTTCTCAAATCATCAACCATGATGGTGACACTGGTGTAATGGACATTGCATTGCATTATTGCCTTCTTTTTTTATATAATCATTGCATTATTGCCTTAGTTTTTAACTTTTATTATTAAGCAAAAGCTAACCAATAATACTTGCCTTTTTGACGTAGCTTTTTCCTCTGGGAATAAGATTTTTTGTTGCTATGGTTCACGCATGTAGCATATTCACTAGTCAGTCAAGTGTCACGTGAGTCAACCATCTTCGTAAGATAATTAAATTTAAGAATAATGCTTGTGCCACATAAAGTGGCACTAGCACAGCTCTAAATTTAATCCCTAATAAGTGGTGTAAACGTACCCTCCAATAATAATAGATTTTTACAAATAAAAGATTAGGCACTATCATACTAAGTCACACTTTCTTTAATACAGAAAACCATTCTCAAACAACTTCTTCCCTAGTTAGTAAAATGTGATTAATTTGGCACCCAGAGGTCTGATCTCTTTCTCCAATCCCCATGCCATTGGGTTCGATCTTTTTAATTTGAAATTTTGATTTGGTTTTTTAGTATTATTTATCAGCCACTTAATGATAAAAATTATTTCAACGCAATAGCAAATAGTTAGAGACCAAATTAACAAATTTGAAACATTAGTGACCATTTTGATAGATAAAATAAACACGAAGGACCAAAATGATAATTAACCTGTTTTTAACTATATTAATATTAAAAATTTACTTTTCCTAAATTTTTACTTTTAAAATATATATGAGCTTACAATATACTTGCCTAAATTTGTTGTACGTGATTAAACAAAGTATTCATAATGTAAATGCATTTATTTTAATGTCTTAATTATTTATAGGTGGTATAGGACTAATTATTTATGTAAAATGAATTTTTTATTAATTTTCTAATAATTATAAAAGAAATAATTTTTTTATTTGATAGTTATAATGGAGGAGGGGGGATTTGAACTATGGATGTTTTCGTGTATGAAATATCAAGAGATACCAGTTGAGGTACAAGACTTTTGTAAAAAAAAAAAATCAATTTGAAATATGAAATTCTTACTTAAATTAAGTTGCTTCGGCAACAAAAGAAGAAATGTACAAAAAAAGATTTTTTTAAAAAAATTACTTACATTAAATAAAAAATATATAGATAATTGTAGACTTAAATTAGAGAAAATAATTCAATGATTACCAATTCACTCAAGCAATTAGTTCATTTTCTTGATTATCTTTTCTAATTAAAGACATGTATGTAATTAAAGTTGATTCTCTAAATATTATAACATAAATATGTATTGTGCATGTGACATAATATAATTTCTAGCAATATGTTTCAAAATGAATCGTGTATTACACACGATATTGGCTAACTCATTCTTAATATTGCATCAACTAATAAATTTTAATTGAAATAATATTTTTAAAGTCTCATTGTTGGGTTCCATATTCACTAAATTGTTAATACGCATGTCAAATGTCATGCCAATCAAATTTTATTTATTATTCGATCTATAAACTTACTTTTTATGCATAATTTTAAATTACAAAAAATTCTTAAATTTAAACATTTTATAGATGAGATCTATTAATCTATAATTGTTTTGAACGTTTGGAAGTAAGAAGAGTTTAAGAAAAACAAATTTTAATCAAGATGGATCGGTCAAAATACATATTCACAAAAAAAAAAAAAAAAAAAAAAATTTAAGTTGTGATATAACACAAATTTAGGCTAACCTTGGTTCAAATTACACTTTGTATAACTTAATAGGTAAATGCTTTTTGTGGGGATCAAAATCAACCACTGTGAAGATGGTGACAAAGTAGATGACTTACACAATTAATTTGTTACAATAAAAAGGGCAAGAATTCCACAACGGGAGATTTTAAAAAAAGATTGCAAGATGATAAGGCACAAAAAAGGCTATTATTGATATAAGAACAGCTTTCCCGAGGTACAAAGCGAAAGACTGAGAGCTAAGAACTCTTAGACCTATTCTGCTATTACAACTCTCTCTCTCTCTCTCTAAGTCTTTTTTCTCAATTTTCCTGAATCCCATTTTCTATTGCACTTCCCCTCCTTTTATAGACAATTTCTCATTTTCTCTCTCCCAACTGTTCTATTCCCAGTTGGATTTAGGGGATACTTGTCCCATCACCCTTCTGTTCTGCCATTCTTTTATCATGAAATAGGACTTTGGGGGTGTTTTCACTATTTAGGCCAGTCAATCAACATTTAATATGGAAGAGATTAGGTGAAAACGTCTCATTAATGCGAAGGTGACTGCTCTAGTGTTCTTATCTCTTCATGGCGTTTTCCGAGGTGAGCTTGATGGAAGGTGGCATCTCAATCCAAAGGGGGGGGATTGGTCACCCGTGGTTCCTTGCCTATGTGATAAGGGAAAGGTTTTGCTTATTACCTTGGTAGTGGACCTTGATAATGGTGGTTGGCCCAGACCTCCACAAGATTTGCCCCAGGGAGTTATCTTTCATTCCACAGGCCTTTTTACTCATATCCACACCTTTGGGCTGGGCCTATTTTTTAAGAAATGGTATGTTGGGCCCTTTGCTCTCGGCCCTTTGCTCATGTTTATCACCCTACACTTCTGTTTTAATTTTTTTTTAATATTTTGATACTTGGGGTTGGGGGAATTTAAGTCCTAGATGTCTTCAATATTGGAAACATTAAGAAGTGTCAATTAGTTAAACTACAAGGCTGTTGGCTATTTTCACTTATTGATTATGTATCGGTGGTGCACTAATTCATATGGGAAACAATTGATTAGGATTATGGTATTCATACTCGATATTAGCTACTTTAAAATTAAACAATGAAAACAAAATCAAAGCATTAGGGAAAGAAAAGATACTCACTCGATACTAGACCATACCAAATTCTCTATTCCATTTTGTAATGTCCCAAAATAAAGCCATCTTTGAGAATTCAATAAATAAATTTCCTAATGTACACTTTTTACTTATTTATAAAAGGAAATACCCCTCTTTCACTAAATTTTAAATTAAGGAGAGTACTTTTGGAAACTTATACATTTTTATGTATAAGATAGTGTACTAAATGATGTACTCTTAAAAAGTGGGATTTTATAAACATGTCTACCAACATAAGATTGAGAGAATATTAAATAACATATGCAATCGATAATTAAAAAAAACTATTAAATGTGTGCTTAAGTTAGTAAAAAAATAAAATATTTGTCTATCCACTTAAGAAATACATTCATATTCTTAACTATATTAGTTTTAAAAACCTCTATTCCAGTGACCTGTGATGTGATAGAAATCGATTCCTAAATTATTATAACAGCCAGTGAGTATTATATGTGACCGGTCAAATTACAAATTAAACCCTCAAACTTTATCTAAATATCAATTTAGTCATATAACTTTTGATTTATTCATTTCAGTCCTATTACTTTAAATTTTTATCAATGCAGTCCTTATATCTACTTCGTTAAGTGGGCTTCTACTAACTTCCCTGAAAACCATATCGTTTTGAAATCTAAAAACTAGTAAAACAATTTCGTTAAGCTCGAATATTTGTAGAGAAACCCTATCCCCTTTGATCCATTCTATACACACAATCTCTTCTCCGTTGACACACCCCCGCAATTTGTACTTTAATTCGTTTTGTACTTGCTTGTTCAGTTAACTCAAAAACGTTTTTCATTACTTTTTAAAATGAAGTTCTATTCTTTAATTGCCGGGCTATAAATTCTGTGAGAATATAAGGGGCAACGGCATATTGTAATGGAATAAGACAAAAGGACTACGTTAAAAATGGAAGAAGTTATAAGAATGAAAAATCGTAGGTTGCATGACTAAATTAAATTTTGGCAAAATTAGACTGTCTAATTTATAATTTTCAAAATGAGTTCCTATTAAAATAAGTCAGAGAAATAATTTCTTATTAAAATTTTCAAAATGAACTGATAACATACACGTGCAACACACCGAACATTGACTAGTTATTCTTAAAAGTTAATCACTAGTAGGCATTAACCTCACAAGAAACAATGACATTATTATTAGCATTCAGTAGTAAAGTGAAACAACAGCAGATAAACATTATCGGCTAAAATACATACTCAGTTATATGGTGATTAGGAACAAAAGGTATCATAGGATTAAAAAATGACAAACTCAGATGCAATTCATAACATGTAGACCAAACCCAATACACTCCAACGGATACTAAGCACAACTCATGCTTTGAATCTTTATGAAATTCCAAAGAGTGAACCCCAGGACTATAAGACCAATAATAGTTGCAGTGCCTCTCCAAAGATTGGAGAAATAGCTACTTCTCAAGTTTCCCATATTACGATTGCAACATTCGTCATAGTGCTTGTTAAGGTCTTGAGCGAGACCAAAGTAACAGGAACCCGTTTCCACAATTTCAAGTCCAAGTTTGTTTACCATTGTGGCAATTGCTTCATTGCTGCCTAACATGTTAATTATAATCTTTTTGTCAACGAGCAACTCCACATCTTCTCTAGTGTTGATAAGATAATCCAAGAGACATATATAATTGCATATGTAAGCTTCAGATGGATAATGACATTGTTCCAGGGCCATGAGGTTTCGAAAAAGGCCTTCAGTTTTGTCTTGTACCAAAAACTGAGGAACATACAGGAAAGTTTGAGTTCCTTCCAAGCAAGGAAAGCACTTCAAGCATGGTAAGCAATTTAAGAGCCATGAGCAATTGAAGCATGGACATCTTTTCAAGGGCATGTTTGGGAATTGAATGTCAAGTAACATTCTTCCCTTTTCACTTGTTCTGAATATAACTCCTGCCTCGTACAACTCGGTTGCACTATGTAGATCAGAAATGATGTTATTTCCACTTTTGAGGGTAGATGGATAGTAGAAATATCTGATCAAATCAGTGAAATGTTTTATTTCCTTCTCGAGCAATTTCTTGCCAGTGAGATGAAAAAACTTACATGCAAGCCTACGAAAGGAAATATTGTTGTTTTCTTCAGACCTGGAAAATTGATTGTGTAACTCCTTTAGGATAAAAAATGGAAGCAGATTCTCAAGTAATATCAAGTCAGGACTTATGCCTAGCTTTAGCCATGGTTTACTTAATATATAATCATTTTCATATTCTTCCTCCATGTTACTCCTCAAGAAGAGCTCAATGATAAATGTTGAATCCAATAGAACCATTTTCACGAAATCCTCATGGCAAATATCAAAGCTTTCTGAGTAACAACAGCGAATCTTTTCTTCATTTTCTTCAATGATCCTTGCCATTTCCTTTTGGGATTTCCTAGTTCGATTACAAAATTTCTTTAAGTAACCCACTTTCAGCTTTTCCATTTCCCTTTGTTCTCTTTCACCATCCTTGTCTCTTGGTTCTTTTCCACCATAGTGAAAAGGGCCTATTGAGATTTGCTTTGGAGTGTAGGCCTCTTTATTTACCTCGCGAAGTTTCTTGGGGGCCCTATAGATGCAACACTCCGGCCACCAAGCTGGCTCCATGGCTAGTGAAACATCAATGATCGACTCGTGGCACATAAGATCATTTTCCATGACTATTGGAATGTCAATGCTCAACTCTTTGCGTATACAATTATTTTTAAGTGAACCAGCAACAGTAGTAGGCAACGTATAGCAAAGTTCCTTTTTTTCCTAATGACAAGCAGAATAATCATATGCACTATGATAAAATCTTTTATTTATATAATTATTTTATAACTCAATTTTTATAATGAATGACGAGGGGAGATTCCAACCCTATTCTCCTAATAAAAAAAACCAGGTAATGCTATTAAATTACACAATCCTTAACCACTATAAGAATAATTCTAGGGACACACCCAACTATAGACCCAAATCCACAATATACTTAAGGGGTATCTTGTAATTGGAGCATCTTTTTATTTATTTAATTTTTTTTCCAGCAAGTATTTATGGTAGTTTCATGTGTAAGTCTTGAAATTCAATCAAAAGTTGATAGCTAAGCATGTTATAAAATTAAGCGTGAGTTTAGGTGTGTCAGTAGGTGGATTGCCATTATAATGGAACCAATAGCTTCAATTATGATACCATCTTTTGCTCCTGGAGAATTTTTTAAAAATTCATTAGAGTGAGCCCCACTCAAAATATGATATTCAATTATACAATAGAAAACACACAATTTTTTTGATGATGTTGAGCAACTACCTTCTTATGCATAATACAGGATGGAATACAAGATGTATATGTGACCATTTTAGAATAGTGTTAGTTTCAGTGTAAAAAAGAAGCTAACCCCTGAGAACAATAGTAAACCTTGGTGAAAGGGAAATAATATTTTGAACCTTTCTGTTAGGTTTCAAAGATTCTTTAATTCCGTATTTTTTTTTTTTAATTATTTGACATAGAATCTCTTGGAGTCATGAACCATGTCCCTTATCCCCCTCACCCAACAAAAATTTAGACTTGTGGAGTGATCATCTGAAGAAAAGGAAAATTAATAAATAAACATTTAATGCCTTAAAAATATTGTGCAATTCTGCTTATTGAAAAATTTTCCAATTGCAATATTTTGTATTATACCATTAAAAAGACAATAGTAAAGCTAATAAGGTTTTTTTATTAAATTTTTATAGAATGATTATTGCGTTTGATGGTGGCATCACAATTGTCAATAGGGAACTTTCATGTGAAATTTGACACATAATAATTACAACATGATGATGTGTATATTATCTTAAGCCAATGAATGTAAAAAAGTGAAGTTCATGATTACAAAAGTATTCAATAAATAATTGATTTGATATTAGGAAGCTACAAATACATTATCAAATTAGAGCAAGAGAATCATTCACCTCTTAAATTTTTTAATTTGAGAGTAAATTAATAATATAGTATCAAATATATATTGAAATAATATTTTGAAAAATTCCTTACACAATGTAACATTTGTATTTTCTTGAAAGCGTGGACTTCTATCATACCATTTCTTGAAAGTTGATGGTAACAAATCACTAATGGACTTTTCTTTTCAAGTCTCTACTTTAGAGTCTAGAAGTGGTTTTTTGTTTTTTTGTTTTTTTTGATAAAAACAATTACACATTCTGCTACAGACATATAAAAAAGCAACTGAAACTATGATTTGAAGTTATAATTTTCAACTAAAAAATTATGTCTTCAAGTCATAATTTTAGTTGCCCTTTCATGTGTGTGTAAATATGTGTGTAATGGAGTATATGTAATAAACACTATTTTTTTTTTCTCTCACTAAACTTACTTTAAATTCTCAAGATTATATATATATATATATATATATATAGATATATATGTATGTATGTTAGGGTTATTTGAACAATAAGATCTAATTTATCAAAAATTTAAGTAGGCAGAAATTTAAATTAAACTCATAGAAATTTTAAATCTCAATAACAGATCCAAGTCTTACCAAGCAAAGAGGTCCAAAAATAATGAAAAACTTTTACCCTTGAGAATTGAGAGCACCTCGTAAATAGTAAATAAGAAATATATAATTTAGTCTTTTGCAGGTGATCTCTCTTCTTGCAATCCTATATATAGACTTATAGTTTTTGTGACTCTCTGTCTCTCTGTCTCTCTCTCTCAGAGACGAATAAACACTAAACACGTTATGGTACACCATCAAATAGTCGGAGAAAATTCTTAGCTTGTTTACACAGTCGTATTGCGGTATAGCTTCTTGTTTTAAAAATCAAAATCAATTATACTCACATTTTCACGGACCTTCGATCTACACAGTGAGTTAAAAAACAAAGAGTGTAATGTATATGTTGCAGAAACATTCTTAGCTTAGCTACCACAGTCTTATTGCAGTAGCTTCTTGATTTAAAAAGCATAGTTAGGGCATTACTTATCACATTTACACAGACTTTCAACCTACATCGTGTCCATGAGTTTAAAACAAAGAGCGTACGTGCATGCATGAATGTATATTACACGTACGTAACACACTACAACTTATTTCTAGATGATGTCCTTAGCTATAATCGAGTTAATGATTGGCTTTGGTTTTATTTAGATTCATTGAGTAAAGTGGTCTCAAGGAACCAAAATCAATCCTGCATGATCAAGGTAGGGATATATACCAAATTGTTTATTTTCTCTTGCATAAGGCATTGGTCTTGGACAACGAATAATGGGCTAGGACAGATACACGAAAATCTATTCTTCATAATTTTAATGTGGCAAACTATAAGTAATTATCTATCACTTTTACATAAATTTACTTTTTTTTTTTTTGATTATTTATAGACAATTATATTAAAGTTGTAACAAAAATTGTGGTATTTATAAATTTTCTCAAACTCAGTGGTCCCAGGCCTCAAATTCACCGTTAGCAAGCCTGATTTATGAAGCCCAGTCACTAAAGTACCGAACGCCTCTTTCAATACAATTCACCAAACTTTGGGCTCAAATCTTTCCAAAAAAATAAAAATACCGAAGTCTTTGTAACTGGATCGCTTTAAGGGCAGGCTAGATAGCCCATGTAGCTTAAAAGGACATCGGTGGATCTTCTATAAAGAGTCCAGTCAACCTTCCCTCACCTGGACTCTCCCAACTTCCATAATATCATCATTTAGGAGAAACAGGAATGTGGACCTCAGGCCTGTGAGGCCCACGTTCTTGTGGAAATTACTGCTATCTTGTCCAAACAAGGTGGTTTTGATTGGCTTATCAGATTGCTAATTAAACCAAACGTAGATATACTTACATTTTTAGATATCCAAGTTCTCATGCATCACAATCGATCCTAATAATAAATATATGTTTGGGGGCATATTA
The DNA here is from genome assembly GCA_032727855.1 of Quercus ilex subsp. ballota. Lineage (NCBI taxonomy): Eukaryota > Viridiplantae > Streptophyta > Magnoliopsida > Fagales > Fagaceae > Quercus > Quercus ilex. The sequence goes on along the minus strand of CM064911.1, from coordinate 31,209,537 downwards.
AATTCTTTGAACCAAACACGGGCTAAGATTTTTTATTTTTTTTTAAATTTTTTTTATCAACCCGATTTCAGGAAGCTATATATGGGAGCTTGAGTGTGTATGTCAAAGTTTTTTCTTCTTCTTTGCAATATCAAATCACGTTATATTGTCTAATCAATTAGGGATGGCAATGGGTCATGTTTAATGGGTTTTTGAACCCAATTCGAATCTAATAGTAAAGATTTGGGATTTTCTAAATACATTGACACAGGTTATGATTTAAAATTTTAAACTTGTCTGCGTTTGGTTTTACGTGTTCGGCAATTGAATTCAGCCAAATGATTAAAATAACTCTATTATTAATTTTATTTACTAAAATAAATTAGGCTTTTTATTATAAACCGTAAGTGTTTTTATTTCTCTTTCAAAATATTGTTTAGTTTTATGTAAAAGTCATTATAACTGTTTAAATTTAGGGATGTTCAATTTTAGGTTGACCTAACCTAGCTTTTTTTTTTTTTTTTTTGAAAAAGGTAAGACAATTTTATTGAAATAAATCAGTTTAGAATACATCATTCAAATCAAAAGATAGTTCTTCTACCTATACATTAGTATTAGTAGATAAAACTGTTTTTCTCACTAGGGCATGAGCCAACTTATTCCCATCCTTTTTCACATGTTGATACTAGCAGCACTGAAGATTAAGCCCATGTCTACGTGTTTCCTCAATTACTTCCCCATACAACGTATTACATCAATCAAAAGCTTTCAAAGCCTTAACAACTTGGAGACAATCACCTTCAATCACCACCTCGAAGATGCTCAATTCCTGTGCAAATGCCACCACCTTGCGTGCTGCCAAAGCTTCTGCCATCTCCACCAAGGAAGGAAGACCGATCCATTGGCTCAACACTGCAATCAACTCCCCATCCGAGTCTCGAATCACCACCCCTAAACCTACACAGCCCAGATTTTCGAAAATAGCAGCATCAAAATTAACTTTGTAGAGATTACGCGGAGGTTGTGTCCATCTCACTGAAGAAGCTCGAACAGATGGCTTTGTAATTATTTTGTTTGCATCAGAGAACTCCATCACCAAGCCTTTAGCTATATCACCCACTTCCCTTAGTAACTAGGTTGGCTGGTTCTCTTTCAGGCGATTTTGTTGCTGCTACAAACACCAGGCAGTTGTTGAAAATAGAGCAACATGGTAAGTCGAGCCATTAGTCATCACTGCCTCTAGCAAATCAAAAAAAAAAAAAAAAAACCTTCTATATTGTGTCCTATAATATTTTGCAAAACACACTTTTGATCTTCACACCAACGGAGCTTGATCGCATAATTAACCACACACAATTCATCAAAGTTTCTTGATAATCCCCACACAATGGACAGGAATCTTCCACTGGGATGTGCCAAGTCCTCAGGTTCTACCTTGTGGGCAGAGAGTCCCTAGCAGCACGCCAAACAAAATGGCGAATTCTATTCAGAGTCCTTATCTTCCATATGCCCTTCCACACCCTTTGACCACCATCTAGTGAAGATGAGGATGGATTCTTGTAACTTGCATCAACTTCCAGCATTCGATAAGCCGGTCCTCAAGACTACCTTCAATCACTGGAATACTCTTTATCACCTCTGCTTCCCATGGCAAGAAAGTCCTCTCCAATTGTCCCGTGTTCTAGATTCTTGAGTTTGCATGGAATAATTCCTTAACACAATTAATATGAGAAGTGTTTCTAGGAGAGACAATCTTACTATTTGTAGGATCCGGTAACCATTTATGCTCCCAAACATCAATAGAGTTTCCTGCAAGGTTGAAATTTATCAACCATCTTGTTGGCTTTATTTCGTGCCAATTTGCTTGTAATTTAGCACTTAGTAACCCTATATTTAGGTGGGATTCATGTAAGGGTAGTGTGTGAAGAGAGTGTGAAGAATTGCTCATCCTTGTGCAAAGAAGCAGAGACTTGCGGCTAGGACTCGCGAATGACTCGCGGCTTGCAAGCCGCCAAATGCTGTGCACTTGAGAAGCATGCGGGAAGGTGAAGGGTCACACCAGCTGTCGCACTATAGGACAAAAGTTCCAGGCTGGCCAGGCCATTACCTCACAACTTGGATAAGCCGCGAGGCCAAGCTGCCAACTTACCTTGTTTGGCAAAAATTGACTTTTCGTATTCCAAACACACACCATTATATATAGACCCTTATACCCACAAAATCAAGAGAGCTTCCAGAGAGAATTTTGTGAGAGAAACCCTAGAGAAAAACAAGATTGCCTTATCCCTAATCTTCACTAAAAGATTTTACAAATTCCTCTACTCTTTTCCTTTCCATTGTTACATCCTTGAAAGGTTCTTGACCAAATCATTTTCTCATCACACCCACGTTTGTGAGAAGGTACATTTGGTGTTAAGGGAAGTAGTTTGGAAGGAACTAGTATTCATTGGTTGATGCTATGGTTTAGTAGCGGAATCCGGTAAGCTAGAAAAGAAAAAGGTTCGGCGCAACCTCGTTGGAGTAGGAAGTTTGGAGGGCTTAGGTACCTGGGTAGATTAGGCTTGGAGAGTCTATTGCTATTTATGTATCCCAACTACATTTTCTAGTGGATTATTGATAGCTTGGAGGGTGGCGAAGAGGTTTTACGCCAAGGGTTTTGGTTTCCTCTTCGATAATACATCGCGTGTTGTCCTTGTGTTTGCATCTCTCTTCCTTTATCTTTGCCTTTTATTTTCTACTGTGGATGTGATTATAATGAGCTTAGATTGTTTATCAATTTTGAGTTTGGCTTATGTTCATGTTTCGCACATTAATTGTTTGATTATAAGCTTGAATTGATAATTTGTAATTTGGGGTCTAAACGTTCAAGGGTGTTTTATATACATTTTGAACTTTCAATTGGTATCAGAGCAGGTACACTCACTGTGGTTTAAATACCTGAGTGTGATCCTTGATCCTTTTTGAGATGGATAGGTCTCAATCCTTAAATGTTCCACCATTTTTTGATAGTAATAATTATGCCTTCTGGAAAGTTAGAATCAGGGCATTTCTATGCTCTATTGATGACATCGTTTGGGATGCGGTTGAAGTAGGTTGGACTAGGCCGAAAGCTGCTATCTACTTGGGATAAGGCAGTTCTTGCGGCAGCCAATGCTAACAGTAAAGCTTTAAATGCTATTTTCTGTGGTGTCTCCAGATGAATTTCACAGGACATCTCACATGACAGTTGCCAAGGAAGCTTAGGAGATTTTGGAGACAGCTTATGAGGGGACTAAGAAGGTGAAGAACACAAAGCTCCAAATACTTACCACCAAATTTGAAGAGCTCAAGATGGGTGAAGATGAATCGTTTGATTCATTCTATGGGAAGCTCAATGAAATTATCATTGTAAGCTCAATCTTGATGAGAAGATTGAAGATACTAAGATGGTGAGAAAAATCTTGAGGTCCTTGCCTGAAAACTTTAAAGCAAAAGTCACAGCCATAGAAGAGAGTAAAGACTTGGATGAGATCAAAATTCAAGAGCTAATTGTGTCTCTCCAAACATATGAACTACGACTGCCTTCCTACAAGATGAGTAAATCACTTGCTCTCAAAACCATCACCGAAAGAATGGATGATTCCTGTGAAGAAGATGGAGTGGAGAAGGAAGTAGCATATCTTGCGAAAAACTTCCGCAAATTTTTGAAGATGAAGAACAGTGGGAAACCATTCAATAGAGGGAAGTTTCCATCTTCAAGAGGCGATAGGAAAGAGTTTAAGAAGAGTGAAGGGAAGGATTCTCAATCTCCTTTGGACATTGTGTGTTTTGAGTGTAATGGACATGGACACTTCAAAAAGGAATGTCCCAACTATTTGAAGTCAAAAGGAAAGGTATATACTACTACCTTAAGTGATACTGATTCATCAAACTCTGACTCTGAAGATAGCTGTGACAGAGAAGGAAACTACTCTGCATTCATGACCATTGCACATATGGAGTCCTCAGATGATTTGGGTACACTTGTGAAGGAGCTTGGTGAACATTCTAATTTGGAGTCTATTGGAATAGTTGAGGAGTCTAAAGATGAGGAAGTTGGAGAAGCAGTGGGATTACAAGAGTCTTACAACTCACTCCTTAAGAAGACCAGTGAATATGATAAGGTGGCTAATGCAACCATTAAAAAGATGAAGAGGGCTGAGGAAGATTACAAAAGTCTTCTGGCACGATACAAGGAGGCGAAGTACGAGATTGAAACACTAAATAGTGAGCTATCAAAAGCTTATACAAAAGTGAGATTTCTTGAACAAAAGGTAGTGCAAGCCCATGCTAAGATAGAAAGAGTCTCCTCTAAGAAGTTAGGTAATATTATTTCATCTCAAAAACCTTCCTTAGACAAGTCCGGGTTGGGATACACCAGAGGAAGTAGCTCGTCAGCCAATGTCATCAAAGAAGTGAAGTTTGTGAAGGCTAAAGATACGACTGTGGATTGGTCCATCCCTGGGAAAATTAAGGCTGAGAAGAAGAAGAAAGTGGCTAATCAACGGGTGTTTAATAAGTCCCGTAATCAATCAAAAGCCAAATTTGAAGCTAGAGGAAGATCTCTTCTGAGATCACAATGGGGTCCTAGATTGAACCATGTTTGCCACTTTTACGGAGTGCAAAGACATACAAGATCCAACTGTCACAAGCTGAGAGCATTGAACAATGCAAGTGCTCCTCGATCATGAGGAAGAAGAAACGACAATAGGTCTTGGGGTGGTGAGCGACCAAGAAGTCAAAACTGTGATCCCGGAATGATGGACATGATAAAGATGATTAGTGCCTTCACAAATTGCTTGGAAAGTTTCACACAAAGGTTTGATAGTCCAAACTCTCGTACCCAATCCGTAAAGGATATCACCCCAAACGGACGTGACGTGTGGGTGACAAAGGGTACTCATGCATAAGCATCATAACATGTCCATGCATTAATTCTTCCTATGCTTTGTGTTTATGTTTGCTTGTATGATTTTTGCTTCTGTTTGTTTGAATTGCAGTTTGTTTTTGGTTCTAAAATGTTTTTACATTGTTTTTGATCAATCTTTTATCACTTTTATGTTAAAAAAAATCCAAAAGCACATAAAAAGTAGAAAATCCAAAAAGTTTGATCAACTTTGTTGTGTTTTTTCTCAAAGCATGTTTTGCCTCATACTTATGGTTTTGTGCATTTAACGAGCTTAGCTTGTCTCTTATGCACTCATATCATTGTAGAAGAAATTCTGAAATCTATGTGACTGTTGTAAATAGATCTTCAACCTTGTCATAAATGATTAGTGAATGGTTTTGTTGATCTTGAGACATGCATAGACTTGTGCCTATATATCTTCCCACTTTTATTTTATTACTTTGTTTAAAGAGCTCACCAAATATAAATCTCCAAATGAAAAGAGATATTGAGCTGCAAAAATCTTTCGCACATACTAGTATTTGACTAAGAAAAAGGGAAAGCGACCAAAATAAAATGTATGATGCCCAAAAAGCCTCTCATCAAATTGAAATATTGAAAATTTCAGGCATCAATCTCATAATGAGATTTGTTTATTTAAAAAGATCAAATGATATATTGAAAATGGAGCCAAATGAAAAGCTTCAAAGAAATGTACTCAAGTCTATGTGGGAGGTCATATATGCATACTTCTATAATTGAGATGGGTCACATTATCTAGTGCTAGTTGTGTATGCCTTGATTGAATTGATCATTGAAGCTTCACATTAGACTAAGGACTATCTCATTTTTGATACCCACACACAACACACAGGTTTATACTCAATGAATGCCATATTCATTTGTGTCATTGTACTTGTTTAAATGTGTTTTTACAAACTCAATCTTTGTTGATCAAACACAAAATGATTTTTGAGTGTTTTTATCTTGTTTTTGGAAAGTGTTTTGTTTTACAAAATGTCAAAAATTTCAAAAATAGTGTTGCCCTGTTTTGGCGACTCAGTTGCGGGTTGGTCCAGTCGCATGCTCCAGTCGTGAGCTCAAGTACTCAGAGATTTTCGTGGCTCATCTTGCGACTATATCGCAGGTAGACCTTCCAGTGGCGAAAAACACTTAGAAGATTTTTTGAAAATCTTGGTTTCATAGTATTTCGCGGCTTACCCTAGCGACTGACTGGCAACTTGATCCAGTCGCGAAAAATGCGTGTTTTACGTTTTAAAGACAGTTTTTAAAATTGTTTTTTAGTTTTTCCCTCAAATATTTGTGACTGTTCATTGTCTTCCCCAAATCTCTCTTTCAACCACTCCGTGTCTTTTTGAAAAAGCTTTCATTTTTGCATCATTTCTTCATCAAACACCAAGAAAAAGGTATGGGTTATTTCTATCTTACTTCATTGTACTCGGTTCAAGTATCTTTTTGAAGTGTTTTTGTTTTGTTGAGATTTAATGGGTTTAAACTTGGCTTGAGGGTTTGTGAGTGTTGTGTTTTGTTGTTCTTGTCTTACCCTTACTTTGTTTCTCATTATACATGTGTGTTTTCATGTTTTTGTCTATTGAGAGACTGTGCTATTTGTTATGGTTCATGAATGTGTTGCTCCTTTCATATCATATTCTCGACATTTTGTCATTTGTGTCTTTGTGATACACATTGCCCATTTGACTCTGAGTTGTTACTGTTTTTAATCATATCTGTGTGCCTATCTCTTTTGTCTGTGTTGCTTATGTCTTCTTGGTGTTAGTCTAGTTAATGCCTTTTTGTGTTTTTGTGAAATCTCTTTTCACACTCTTATATCTGAATCTAATCAAACTAATGTGTGTACCCTATGGCATTGCATTTGGCTCTCTGCTATGTGTTTAATGTTTTTCAGTTGACACGTTGTTCATCTAAAGGCAAAAACATTGTAACTGATTACCCGTCAACCTCGGTTGCTAAACAGACACGACTGTCATCTAAATCATCCAGGGATTCCTTCATTGAGAGATTCAGAACATCTACTGACTCAAAGACGTACACAAACACCTTCAAAGAGGCTTCTGTCATTGTGGAAAGAGTTGCCAAGTTTGATACCTTAGGGACAACATTCATCCCTAAGATCTTTAAAGAAAGAGATTGGGTTGACCTTTTTGGAAATTTTTAAGGTCCAATTGAAGAATTGGTTAAGGAATTCTAATCTAATGCCAGATTCACAAGTGTAAAGTTGAAATGTTGGGTACGAGGAACAAAATTTTTCATGAATGCAGACTACATTGCTAAGATACTTCGCATCACCAGACCAAAAAAATGTGGATCGAACTCCATACGATGACAAAATACTTCAGGAATAAGACATCCTTCAAGTTCTTGGGAATGAACATGAAGTGGGAAGCACAGAAGCATCTATAAGTACTGCATTGTTTTCACCCAAACTGACAACTCTAAAGCTGATCATGTTTTCCAATCTCTACCCATTGTCAAACACTGCCTTCATCAGTCTTGGAAGGGCTAAATTTCTCTGTGACCTCATTAATGGTGCCCCGATTGACATCTGTGCTCACATATTCAAGATCATTGGGAAAACAGCAGCTCGTTTAGCAACACGAACAATTTTTCCATTCTGTAGCCTAGTCATGAAGATTATCCTTCGTGAAGGTGTTAGTCCTTCATCAGATGAGAAAATCCTGCCCCATCCTCGATCAATATCCATGTATACTCTTCAAGCAAGCAAGAGTCACTCCTCCAAGAAACCTAAGATTGAGCCATCCACATATGCATCTCCATCTGCACATGCTACAGTTACTCCTGCACAATCAACCGGCACCCCGTCTGTTCCTCCTGGATTTCAAATGCCCAAGCAAAGTTACCTTATCGAGAATGTGTTTCATCGGATTTCTGATTTAGAACGGCTTCTCAACTCCTTTCACAGTCAAACTCAAATGCGTCTTGAAACCATTGAGTTACAATTAGATAACATACAACAGAAGTTGGAAGATAGCCTTTAGCTATTCGTGCCAAAAAGGGGGAGAGCAGCACACAGTAAGGGGGAGAGAAGTCTAAGAATGAAAAGGAGTGTGCACTCTGAAAGGGGGAGTTTTTATAGTTGTTATATACTTTGATATGTTTATTGTAGTTTTTATCCTGTGTTGATATGGCTTATATACTTTTGGAAAACTTGTGGTTCACTGGTATAGTTTTTCAGTATATATTATGATGTTATTCAGCATATCTTTCTTTATGTTTTGGTCTGTACCTGGTACCTTTGTAGGTTTTTAAGGTTTCTATTTTTGTTTTGTATCCATGTTGCTTTTGTAAGGTTTTAGGGTTTGTTTCTATGCACTTTGTAGGCTTTATGGTTTGTATCTTGCTTTATGTAGCCTGTGTGCTTTGTTAAATCAATTCTTCTAACTAAATGTTATGCATTTCCTTTTAAGTAATGTCACTCTTGTGCCCTTGTAGGATTTTTCTTAGATGTACATACTTCATGTACTGTGCATTGGTTGAGTGTTGGTCATTCAAGTGATTTGCCTTGTGTTTGTCAACTTGAATGTCCAGATGTTCATTCCAAGTGTGAATGAGCATTGTGATCACTTAGTTATAGTGATTGCATGTTTTGGTCTTGCCATGGTTTATTGTTTTATTCCATTGTGCTTGATCGCATTGTGCTTGCTCCATATGCATTACAAGTTTTTTGCATACAATGAACTTGTTGTGTTGTCGTGTTTCAGGAGTTCTTGTTCTTATGGTTCAAAGCTTCACAGATTCTAGAGTTAGGTGTGAGTGAGTTTTCCAACTGTTCCCAACTCACGCGTTAAGTCTAAAGTTTGTTATAGGGTTTTGTCACGGAATTGCCAAAGGGAGAGATTGTAAGGTTGAAATTTATCAACCATCTTGTTGGCTTTATTCTGTGCCAATTTTCTTGTAATTTAGCACTTAGTAACCCTGTATTTAGGTGAGATTCATGTAAGGGTAGTATGTGAAGAGAATATGAAGAATTGTTCATCCTTGTGCAAAGAAGCAGAAACTCACGGCTAGGACTTGCGAATGACTCGCGGTTTGCAAGTCGTCAAATGCTGTGCATATGAGAAGTATGCGGGAAGGTGAAGGGTCACGCCAGCTGTCGTACTACATGACAAAAGTTTTAGACTGGCCAGGCCGTTACCTCGTGACTTGAACTCGTGACTTGGATAAGCCGCGAGGCCAAGCCGCTAACTTACCCTGTTTGGAAAAAATTGACTCTTCGTATTCCAAACACACACCACTATATATAGACCCTTATACCCACGAAATTAAGAGAGCTTCCAGAGAGAATTTTGTGAGAGAAATCCTAGAGAAAAACAAGATTGCCTCATCCCTAATCTTCACTAAGAGACTCTACAAATTCCTCTACTCTCTTCCTCTCCATTGTTACATCATTGAGAGGTTCTTGACCAAATTCTTTTCTTATCACACCCACGTCTATGAGAAGGTATATTTGGTGCTAAGGGAAGTAGTTTGGAAGGAACTAGTATTCATTGGTTGATGCTATGGTTTAGTAGCAGAATCCGGTAAGCTAGAAAAGAAAAAGGTTCGGCGCAACCTCGTTGGAGCAAGAAGCTTGGAGGGCTTAGGTACTTGGGTAGATTAGGTTGGAGGGTCTATTACTGTTCATGTATCCCAACTGCATTTTCTAGTGGATTATTGATCGCTTGGAGGGTGGCAAAGAGGTTTTACGCTGAGGGCTTTGGTTTCCTCTTCGATAAAACATCGCATGTTGTCCTTGTGTTTGCATCTCTCTTTCTTTATCTTTGCCTTTTATTTTTTACTGTGGATGTGATTATAATTGTCTTAGATTGTTTATCAATTCTGTGTTTGGCTTATGTTTATGTTCCGCATATTAATTGTTTGATTATAAGCTTGAATTGATAATTTGTAATTTGGGGTCTAAACGTTCAAGGGTGTTTTATAAACATTTTGAACTTTCACTTCCATCCCTAACTCTCCATATGGCTCCCTTATCAATAACATCACCCAACTGTAAAATACTCCTCCACGCATAAGGGCATTTTTGACGTACATCAATATCAAGTAAGCTGCCATTAGGAAAGTACTTCGCACTAAAAACCTTATATAGCAAGGTGTCTTTATGGTGAAAAAGTCTCCATACCTGTTTAGCTAGATAAGCATTATTAAATTTTTGGATATCTCTAAACCCCATACCTTCCACTGATTTTGATGAGCACAACGTACTCCAATTTACCAAGTGAATCTTCTTTGAATCCCCTTGACCCCACCAAAACTTTCGGATCATAGCTTCGATGTCTTTGCATAAACTAACAGGCATTTTGAATACACTCATAGAATAAGTAGGGATAGATTGAACAACCGCTTTAACCATAACCTTCTCCCCTACTTGGGACAGTAACTTCTCCTTCCAACCCTGCATCCTAGCCCAAATCCGTTCTTTTATTTGAATGAAGCAAGCTTTCTTCTCCCTTCCAACAAAATAGGAAAGACCTAAATATTTCTCATAATGTTGAATCACCGGAACCTCAAGGGATGACTTAATGGCCTTAATGGTCTGGGCATCAATATTCTTACTAAAAAAATAAGGTTGTTTTATCCTTGTTGAGCATTTGGCTTGAAGGCACTTCATAATAGGAGAGCAATTCTTGGATCTTCACACACTCTTCCCTAGAGGATCTGCAAAATAAAAGACAATTGTTTGCAAAGATGAGATGAGTGAGTTTTGATCTTCACCTAACTTAGCTAATATGACTCATTCAACTCAACTCATGTGATTGCGAGATATATATATATATATATACACATACATATATATAAACTTTAGTTATTTTATAAAGAAAATCAAATAAATAGATGAGAACATGTAATTGATGGGCTAGAGGCCTAAAGCTTAGCCTTGTGAGTAGAGCTTAAAAAGTGTGCTGATCATTCTCCAAGGACCTCAGCAGTTAAACCATTGAAAGGCCTATGCTAACCTAGATTTTTTATATATAGCAAAAACCAAGGTAGTTAGGGAAAGGTTAAGGCAATATATTGGTGCCTCAATTTTCTCGACCCTCCTCACACGACCACATCCTACTGTTGTTGACCACTCTCTATGGTCCTCCATATTCTAATTTTAAGGGTGAGTGTTTTTTATTTTTTGTTTATGTTATTTATTTATTTATTATTCATGCATAAAGTTATAAAGTCCTTTGTAATGTCTTGGCTGGGGATAGAGACATTACTAAAAACGCGGCCTATAGCTATGTTTGTTTAGCCACGTTTCCAAAAAATGTGGCTACAGGTAGCCTATAGCTGTGTTTTTAAGAAACATGACTTAAACTACTGAACAATAGCTGCGTTTCTAAGTATTTTTAGCCGCTCTTTTTTGGATTGGGCCTATTGTCGTGATCACAAAGCGTGGCCATAGGTCCAACCAAATATATGTATATGTATATACATATATGTGTGTGTGTGTGTGTGTGTGTGTGTGTATTTAAAAGAGGACCTATACTTGGGACATTTTGGGCTTTTGCCCTTAATTTTTTTTTTAAAATTTTTATTTAGCAATTTGCACCTATTTCGAAAATATATAGGGATATGCCCCTGTTTTGATACTCGATTATCTTAAAATCGAGTTTCAATGAAATACTCGATTCATAGAAAATTGAGTATGCCCGATCAAAAAAAAAAAAAAAAAAATTTGTATGGAACCTGATTTTACGAAAATCGAGTTTTAAAATGCCACTATATGACTTAAAAATGTCACTATAGGGCTTAAAAACGCCACTATAGGGCTCCCTAAACTTGGTATAGGGCAATCAGGCTTATAAAAAAATTTTTTGCAGGAAAATGCTGCTATAGGGCTTAAAAATGCCACTATAGGGCTTCATAAACCTAGTATGGTGCAATTAGACTTATGATTTTTTTTTTTTTTGGCAGGAAAACGCCGCTATAGGGTTTAAAAAAGTCACTATATGGCTTAAAAACGCCACTATAGTTCTCCCTAAATATGGAGCGATCACACTTATAAATTTTTTTTGCATGGAACTCGATTTCCCGAAAGCGAGTTCCATGCAAATTTTATTTTATTTTATTTTTATTATTTCTATTATTATTATTATTATTATTTAAGTTTGATCGGGCATAACTTGATTTTCTACAAATCGAGTATTTCATTGAAACTCGATTTTCAGATAATCGAGTATCGAAACAGGGGCATATCCCTATATAGTTTCGAAATAGAGACAAATTGTTAAATAAAAAAAAAAAAATTTAAGGGCAAAAGCCCAGAATGTCCCCTATACTTGTGTTTATAAAACGTGGCCATAGCAAACTTAAAGCTGCGTTTTTATGAAACGTGGCTTAAAATCCTGACATATAGGTCCGTTTGGATTGAACTTATTGTTGCTGAAACTGAAAATTGAAAACACTGTAGCAAAATAATTTTTAAATGTGTGAATAGTGCCGTGGGACCCATTTTAATATTTTTTTTGCATGAATAGTGCATGAACAGTGCGTGAACAGTGCATGCACTGTTCATGCACAGTGTTTTTTGTCTCTTAGAGAGTCAAATAATGCGGCCCAAAAAAAAAAAAAAAAAAAAAAGGGAAAACACGGATTGAGGAAACGTGGACGTGCAACGCACAATCCAAACGCCCTCATAGTCATGTTTTTAAAAGCGTGACTATATGTCCAACCAAATTTAAAAAAAAAAAAAAAAAAAAAAAGACCTATACCTGCATTTAAAAAACATGACCATAGCCAACCTAAAACCATGTTTTTAGTAGTGTGATCATATTATAGTGTTCTTTCTCAATAAAAGGCAAGAAGGGATGCAAACCTTTTGACAACTTGTCAAAATGGTGATTTAACAGTCTTATGGAAGAGAATGCATTGATTGATTGACTAGGGATATAGAGGCAGTCCTCTAGGTCTGTTTGGCATCACAATTTAAATAATAATTTTCAGTATTTAAGAATAGAAAATTGTGGGGAAAGAAAAAAAAAGTTTGGAGAACATTGGATTTAGAGAACACCTTATGAGGTGTTTTCAATTTTTGAGGAACATTGTTGAGTGGCATTGTTAATTATCTTGGAAACCGTTAAACCCACGCGATGTTGACAATACATAATTGTGTAATAAGTACCCATTTAAAAAAATCACACACACAAAATTTGTACTCTACTTCTCGTACCAAACACAAATTGTGATTTTTCAATTTTGAAAATATATCATTAGAAATATGGTACCGAATACATTTTTTTTTTTTTTTGTACTTCAAACATTAGTTTTCACTATAATTTTTAGTTCATAGTTTTTGCTTCATTTTAAAAACCAATAAAATTGTTTCCAATAGTCTTCATCTCTCAAATCATTGGGGACATATTCTTGAGATGCTCTTTCATTGAATCACCACACTGCATCCTTCAACTTCAGTAGGAATTAGGTTAATGGGCTTTTTGAAACCAGTGTCATTGAACTATGGGGGGTCTAAACTTCGTCATTAAATCCTATAGGATTGATTAACTCATCACTATCAACATATATACTAAAAAAAAAAAAAAAAACATATATAATCAGAACCAAGGTCACCATTCCATTGTCCACCATGTTACTGCCTAGAAGATTGTCTTCTATTATCCAGTATTTCTTAATCCCAAAATTTAAAATTTTCTCTTTTTTTTAATCAAAATATCTCTATCATCAACTCCTTCATCACTCATGGAAAATAAGACAACCCTTGGCACTCCTTATTAATATCATCCTCACCCTCCATTAATTTCATTGAGAAAATCACTATGACCTTCAAGTCAATTGTTTCAACCTCCATTGGAACATTCATTAGAATTGAGGTTGGGGTAGAACTAATTATCTTATGAGCTTGCTCGGGCTCACAAGATACGGGTTCTTGGGGTTGGGGCTCAGGTAGTAGTGATAAAGAAGGGTGGGCTATTTGGTTGGAGTATATATAATGGATTAACTCCCCGAGTCAAGATACACCTGAATTATCCTATGATCCTCAATTCTCTATCTTATTTATTATAGGTACAAATTGATTACTCTTAAAAAATAATATTCAAAAAATAAAAATAATAAAATTATCAAAATTCTCAAGAAAGTAAGCTTGAAGATAAAACGGCTGTCGTTTAAGAGAGAACATATGGTTGTAGCTTTGCTTATATCTGGCATGTGAGAAGCACGTAATTACCAATTAGAGAAGTTAAAGATTCTAACAACTTCTTTCCTCAGTTATTGTGCATACAGAACAGAGTTGTATTGCTGAATGAATTACTTACAACCTTAGAGGTAATTTCCAATCAGTATGTGTGTAGAATTTGATAAAATTCTATGGTAGGCATTACAAACACAAGAAACAATGATATTATTAATAGCATTCAGTGGTAAAGTGAAATTACAGAAGATAGAACATTATTATTGGCTGGAATACATTATCTTCAAGGATGCTGAGACAACGTTTCAAACGACCAGCATCCAAATATTTTGTAGCAAACCCTATTAGGAACAAGAGGATATCACAAGCTACATAAAATGATTAGTTCAGATACAATTCATACATGTAAGCCAAACCAAAACACTCAGAGATTGAACTACACAAATTTTGAATCTATTTGGGGGAAGACCTGACGAAATCCCAGAGAGTGAATCCCAAGATTATAAAACCAACAATAGTTGCAGTGCCTCTCCAAAGATTGGAGAAATAGGTACTTTTCAAGTATCCGATATTACGGTTGCAACTATTTTGATAGTGGTTCCTAAGGTTTTTAGCAGCATCACTGTAACGGGAATTCTCTTCCACAATTTCAAGGGCAATTTTGTTAACCATATTGGCAACTTCTTGATAGCTTCCTAGCACATTGACAATAATCCCTTTGTCAACAAGCAACTCTACATCTTCACTAGTGTTGATAAGATGATCCAATAGCACCATATAATTGCATAAGTAAGCTTCAAATGGATAATGACACTGCTCTAGAGCCATTATGTTTCTGAAAAGGTCTTCAGTTCTGTTATCTGCCACAAAGCTTGGGAGATACAGTAATGATTGCGTGGGTTCCAAGCAAGGAAAACATTTCAAACATGGTAAGAAAATTAAGAGCCAACTAAAGCATTGACATTTTCCCAAGGGCTCCCACTTCTTGAATTTTATTTTACCAAACCTTCCCTCTTCAGTCTCTTCAAATCTCACTCCTGTCTCATACAACTTTGTTGCACTTTATACACAGGAAACAGGATCTCCGGGATAGGTTTCGGGCTTTGATGGATAGTAGATGTATCTAATCAAATCAGTGAAATGTTTGACTCCCTTCTCAGGTAGTTTTTGCTTCTCCTGGGAAAATAAACATTTCCAGAAATATTTGCAGGCAAGGTTAAAAAAGGCATCATTCTTGTTTTTGTTAGAACTGGAAAAATTCTTATATAACTCGTCGAGAATAAAAAAAGGAATTTGATTCTCAATTAATATTAAGTCTAGCATTATATGCCCTTTCAACCATCGGTTACTAACCGTACGATCCATATTATTGTTCTCATTTTCTCCTCCAGCAGTAGCCCTAGCGAAATACTCAATGATAAAGAAGGAATCTAATAGAACAATTTTCAAGATATTTTGGTTGCTGATCTCTAAGCTCGTATCATAACAATGGACAATTTCTGGAGCCCTGTTTTCAATGATCCTTGCTATAGCCTGTGGCTCTGTCTTTGTCCATTGACAGAATTCCATTAAGTATCTCGATTTCAGAGTTTCCATTTAGGCCGCAAGTTTACTATTTCTAGCTGTATTTCTCCATTAGCAAGCCTGATGTACGAAGTCCAGTCAATAAAGTACCGAACGCCCATCTTCCTCACATATTATTTCTAAGCCCATACCATAATTTTCCTATAGAACAACCACAATTATAGGAAATGCTGAAAAGCTCTACACAAGCCGAACACATTGGGGATTTTGACATTTAAATATCAATTATAATTATCAGTGAAGGGACATATTGTGGCAGTATTTGTTACGAAATTCATATAGCTGGAAGAAAAAACTGTGGCTCCAATTAGGTGAACAAAAAAAAAAAAAAACCCAATCTGCATACGAATGTTCATTGGCTTTCAAGTTGTTGTTTAATAAGAGTTAGTATGTAAAATATTAGATCTTAGTGCATGATTTGAGTTTAAAGATGCATCTTCTTTTGTTCCAAGCTTAGGGTTTGATTTATTTTATTTTTTAAATGACTCAATGTATTGCTTTTTAAATCACAAGGTTTAATTTGTAACACCTCAAAACTATAAGGTTTTAATTATAATTTTCTTAAAAGGATAATACTATGTAAAGGCTTCCACCCTGGAAAAATTCTTGTTCTCCCTCTTCTCACATTTGTGGTGGACCTTATTATAAATTTAATAAATGGACTCTACTATAAATGTGAGAGGAGAAAGCACCATTCTCTATGCTTTGAAAATACCTAAGAATTACTCTTCCACTCGTACCAAGAAAAATGAATTTAACAAATGACGAAAACATAATAAATGCTTGACTTCAAAAAACTAGCATTGACATTTCCAAAATTGGCTACTAAAAATGACATTTCCATTATCAAGATTAGCACGAATCATTTGAGAAAAGTTAACAGATGTCCAAAAAACATTGGTTTACGAAATATTTTTTAAAATTTTATATGGAGATAGAAAACAACAACTAACTTTTAATTTTTCACAACTTTTTAGAGTTCCTATAAAAGTAATATCAAAATTTTCTTAAATTTTCTATTAATATATACTATAAAGACACCTGTTAACATTACTACGTTGGGAAAGGAAAAAAAGAAGCCTACTTGGCAAGACAAAACAATGCTAGTTGATCTGCATTTTCCTTATAAAGACGGTTAGATTCTAAAAGTTTAGAACAATTGGCAAACCACGAATACAAACTTGTCTAGGTATAGATTATAGAGTCTATAAGTTATATTAGACAATACTTATAAAGGTGCTGCAAGTCAGAATATAAGAACAAGGAAGCTGCAGGTTCAGGAATTCAAAATATACCAGGTTTGACTGATTAAGTGAAAGGCTTGACCGATTGAAATATGGATCTGCAGAATTTAAGTTCGGCCCAGCAACCCATTGGCCCATCAAGTTATTAGGGTTTCAAATCTTGTTCATATAGTATTTAAAGGAAACCCTAAGACACATTTTGTAGACACTTTGGAGTTTCTCTTTTGAGATCAAAAAGGTTATGTGCCTTTTTCTTTCAAAGTCATTACCAGAAATCTTTCTACACACAATCTGAATTGATATATCTAAAGTTGCTGCATATCAGTTATCAAATGTGCTAGTTCTAAACCTTCAAGAGTAGTCTTGGAGTCAAAGACTAGAGGTCTATGTTGGATATATAAAAATGTGAATTGGACGTTCATATTGGAGCAGATCCACATCAGAGAAGTCTGAGGGGTTTAGAGCTCAGTTTGGTAACTGTAGTTAGATTTACTATGAATTAGTGTTCTTGACTGTAAATCTCAATTTAATATAGTGGATTGTTCTCTTGGAATTGTTCCCCTCAAGTTTTTATCTTGAAACTGGTTTATTTCATTGGTTTTCCTTAGTCATCACATCTTATGTTATTTAGATTTCTGTTGTGCATGTTATTTGTGATGAAAATTTAACCTATATTTGAATAATTAACCTAAGTAAGAACTTCGCTAATAAATTAGGTTAAACATTGTGTTTTTCCAGGGGTCTAAAAATAACATAGACCGCAGGGTATGGAGATAACAATTCATACATTTCCCATGATCATTTTGTCTAAAGTGAGAGACCTGGCTTTTAATGCCGTTAGGTTAGTACACCTATCCATCATTGCTGGGTACACCCCTCCTATTGCTCTTTCTAAGGTCCTTCCAAGGATTGAACTTTCTTTAGTTTTGTACTTCCTAACTATGGTATCAAAGAAAAAATAAACAAAAACTTGAAGGGACTGGACATAGTGTTTAGTTATTGAGATTAAATTCTATATGGATGTGACGTAAAAATTATGTTTTACCCCTCCGATTCCAACACGCCATATCATCTTATTACATATTTAAGAATAAGCATAACTACTTCAAATCAATTCTAATGCCCATATATAAATCCAACCAAATTAGGAGTTTATTGAGATGTTATTAGATATGGTAGGATGTATTGAAATTTAAGTAAAATGCTGATGTAACATTCTCTTATTAGATTGTGTAAAACATAGTTTTTACACCCCGTTCTTGCCAACTTTGAACTCTTAATTATTTGGTTATTTTCAAAATGCGTTGCATTTAACTTTTTTTTTTTTTTCCAAATAGATAAAAAGTTTCCTCTTTGACTTGTAATTTTCTTTGCTTTTGCTTTACAATTTAGTTTCAAAATGGAAAGTTCCTCCCACCTTTTATGTGGTGGTTTTTAGTAATATGACTAACTTAATAATCATTTGATCATTTGATTTAATACACGTAAATAATTTTATAAACCTATTGAATGAAGGACATTCCTTCAACTTATTTTGAAAAAAAAAAAAAGTGTCATTTTTTTAGGGAGGGGGTTGGGGGAGGTTGGTTAAACGTATTCAACATTTTCTTTTCTTCTTTTAGAGATTAAAAAGCAACTATTTGCATAACCCTTAAGTTAAGGGATGGAAATGGATGAAGTTTAGTGGGTTTTTGAATCCAACATGACCCTAATAGTAAGGGTTTGAGATTTTTTATTTATTTATTTTTTTATGTTGTTTATAATTAAACTTTTAAAGCCGCTAGGATTTTGGTCTTCCTTTTACATGTTAGGTAACCGAACCCAATCAGTTTATATATAATGAAATGTGAGTTTCAGTTATCTCAACTGATAAAGTCTTTGATGGTTGAATAATAGATCTAGGGTTCAATTTCTGCCTACACCAAAGATCGAATGGTGTCTTGGTGTAATGATAAAAAGTTATCATCAGAAGTCGACGTCATATGTTAAACCTCTCTTAAAAAACAAAAAGTTTATATAATGAAATTATTGAAATAACATTATTAACAATTTTATATATACAAAAAATTTAGGATTTTATAAAAAGTAAGTTTGTCTTTATTTCCCTTTTAAAAGTTTAATATTTTTTATTTAATGGAAAAGTCAGAAAAATACTAAATTTATATAAATAGTATTTAAATATTCAATTATAGGTTAACTTGATCTGTTATGACATGTTTAACTGAATTTATGGTTAGATAAACCAGGGGGAAGGGGGTTTAGAGTTTATTTTATTTTATTTTATAACAATTCGATAGTTGGGGATGGGGATTTTCACACTCTAAATATCTCTAGCCATGGGAAACACCGAAAAGTGCCAAATTGTTGATCTATGAGGCTCTTGGCATGTAAATGAGATGAGATTTGGATGGAATTCCTCAAATTTTAATAGGTTTTAGCAAGTAAAATATTCTAGTATTTGAGTTTTTCTTTTAATAAAACAAAAGGCAATTCTCTATCTTGAACTTGATTGTTTCCCAAGGCCGAATCAAATTTTAATAGGGTTTGGTATGTAAAATAATTCTAGTATTTTTATAATTAAGTAATTATTAACTAAATTATTTATGATGTCACTAGTTTGATCATTGGCTTGATTCTAATTGGACCAGAGAACCAAAAACCACCCCTTCTATAGTTCTTTTTCTAGTCTTATTTTTAAAACCATGCTCATTAGCTTTTATCACACCCCATCTCTGTTATAGTGTTACTGTTATTCATTTATTCATCGTTCTTAATTTTATTTATTTATTGGACTTTTGAAGAAGAACAAAGCTATCACAACAATGTTCTCAAGGCTGTTAAAACTAAAGGATAAAACATATTAGGTGGGGAAGAAAAAGAGGGAATACAAAGTAGATTATGTGGCTTAACTTGACGGCCTACATCTACGATGATTCCCTTGATGGCTTCATTTTTAATTTTAGCCCTGCATGTTGTACAATGAACCCTAATTGTGTGTGTGTGTGTCTATATATATATATATATATATATATATATAGTTGGGTTCAAGTTACATCTAGTGTAACTTTAAACAATATTACATTACTCAATATTTTTTTATTTGATGCGAATTTTGACAAATCCACTGTTGAATTACATTATCTTCGTATATTTTCTATGATTGAAAAATTTTGAAGTGAACAAAGATCAATAGCTACATCATCAATAAATTGTTCAAATTCAAGTTTTTGGAGTTTAAAATAATGCAAAAAAGATGAGTCTGTGTAGCGAATGGTACATAACATCCGATTGACATGAAAATTGACATGCATGTGAAGAACATATAGAATATGTCATCCAATTGTGCAATTTTCAAAATATGAATTCAATAAAAATTTATTAAGTGGTGTATTATTACTTAGAGTTACACTAAGTGTGGGACGTTGAACTCAGTGATCTCGTTGCTACTAATCCACTACATCCACTACATTGGTATTCCAGTAAAGGAGGTCATTGTAAACCCTTATATAAATACCAAGATATCACAATTTCAAGCGACATGAGTAAAATTCTCTTACTCTCACACTTCTAGAGTTCTTAGAGATTATTGTGAAGTACTGACTTAAGCATTGGAAGGTCCTCGACTGATAATCCGACCCCACTCTAATGCTTTTGGAGAATGTGTTCATCCTTACAGGTCTTTTGGAGCGTTCCATTTGGACTGTCGGCTCACTGATGATTTTTTGTGCATCACCAGATATCACGTAGCAAAAATTTCAATGTTCTATTTTTTGACACGCCTCTCTCTTGGATTAAACTGGCGGTCGCTTGGTTGGTCTACTTTCAACAAAGCTAGCCTACACAGACCAGCAACTCAAACATGCTCAAACTTGTTTTTTGTTCTAGATTGAGTAACACATAATCAAATCAGTTCATTGATAGTGTTGCACACTTCTAGAGTAATGCAAACTATACCCACAACTTAAGAGTCTCACCAACACTCTATAAGCACATTGAAATCGAGAATACTGAATTTGTTTTAATACAACTACTACAATACCAAACTTCCAGCTATATGTATGAAAATATCACAATCGAGAAAGCTATACATGCTTGGCAAAAGGCCTAAGGAAATTAATGATAGTCATAAGAAGGACTAAGACCCCAACAACGGTTGCTGTGCCTCTCCAAATATCCCGGAAATATACATTTTTCAAGGATGCCATATTTTGCTTCCAAGGGTTATCGTAGTGCTTATTAAGATTATCAGCGATATGACCATAATAGGAGCTTACTTCCACAATTTCAAGGCAAAGTTTGTTAACCATATCAGCAACTGCTTCATTGCTTCCCAACGAGTTCACAATAATCCTTTTGTCAACGAGCAACTCCACATCTTCTTTACTGTTGATAAGAAAATCCAATAGCCCGATATAATTGCATATGTAAGCTTTATCTGGATAATGACACTGCTCTAAGGCCATGAGATTTCGAAAAAGTTCTTCGGTTCCATCCTCTACCACAAACTGTGGGACCACCAAGCGAGTTTGCAAACATTTAAAGCACGGAAAGTTTTCGAAGCAATGCGTGAGACATGAGCAATTGATGGTTGGGCGAATTTCCCTGGGTTTCTTGAGTTGTATGTCTAGCAAACGTCTTTTTTCTTTAAATGTATTTTCTTCAGATTGATTTCCCTTGTACTTCTGGAATATCAGTCCTGACGTGTCCAGCTTTGTTGCACTATATAGATGTTCAATAGAATGTCCAGGGTCCTGATTCGGCGGATGGTAGAAATGTCTGTAAAAATCAGTAAAATGTTTTACTCCTTCCAACTCAGTGTATAATTCCTCATGACCAGGGCGAAAGTAATTACAGGCAAGTGTAATAAAGGATATATTACACCCACTTTGTTTAGATAAGTCGTGAAGAATAAAAAATGGAAGCTGATTTTCAAGTAATATCAAGTCATTCTTTATGCCTTCCTCTAGCCATGGTTTACTTAATATATACTCCTTTCTATTGTCTTCCCTCTTAAAAGTCATCCAGAAGAGTTCAATGATAAAGATAGAATCCAGTAGAATCATATTCACGAATTCTTTCCCACAAGGTAGAGTGATCTCTTCTGCATAGCAATTGCGAATCTTATCTTCGTTTTCTTCAATGAAACTTTCAAATTCCTCCTTGGTTTTCTTAATCCGACAAAAGAATTTGTTGCAATATCTTTGTTTTCGCATTTCCATATCCTTCAGCTCCGGATTGCCACGATGAATAGGGCCTATTGAAATTAGCTTTGGAGTGTAGGCTTCTTCTTTTACCTTGCGAAGTCTCTTGGGGACCTTGTAGATGCAACAATCGTGGTGCCACTGGATAAGTGGCTCCTTGTCTTGTGGCATGTCAATGATAATCTCTTTAGTAAAGTTGGACATGTTTTTCAATCGGTAGCTTCCTTATTCTAGTGACAAATAAACGACGATCATTAACAGTAAAATACATTCCAAAGATTCCATAACTTAGCCCAAGGAAAATATTTGTTGCACACAAACTATTTTACATATAGCCCAAAAAACAATTGAAACCTAGTTTTAGTTGTTACAAAGCCCTAGTCTAAGAGGCTTTATATGCACTAGCTTCCATAATGACACCTGCTTCAAGTCCCAACCTTATATACATATCTTCATCAAGGTTTTTAGAGCTAGACCGTTCATTGAACCATAAAAAGGAGGGGTTCAAGGTTTTTGAGGTCAAACTAGAGTCAAACCGTGATGACATCATAATTAATTTAATAATTAATTAAAGCCTAAATATAGATATTAAATTTATAAAACTAGCAAAATTGACTAATATATCTATATATGTGAGGGAAATTTAATGATTTTCAACATATGTTTAATAATTAAATAAGAAAGTTAATAAAATAAAATAATAATCATGAAAACATTAAAATTTATGATTAATTTTTGAAGTAAAGTTGAATATCTTTGAAGGATTTTAATTATAATTTTTTTTATTAATTATAATTTTTTTTTATTCCTTGTAAGAGATGGATAATTTAATTAAGTAGAATAAAATTGTGTTAAGTTGTTTTTATTAAAAAAAAATTGCTAAGGGGTTGGACCGCACGGTTCTTTCCACCGGTTTGTGCGGTCCAACCCCAATTTTAGGAGTTCATGGAATTGCCATATATGCATAGTTCTTTATGCTTAAAAAACCAGTTTTCATCCCGGTTCCCAGTTTTCATAATCCGATCTCCCAGTCCAGTCCGGTTCTGAGAACTATGATCTTCATCAGGATTTTAATTAGGTTTTTTTTATCTAGATATTATTGCATCATCATCCGAATACAGGGACCAAGATTGAAAGATAAAAAATGATCCAATTCAATTCGAAATAAAAATAAAAATTAATATCTTAAACCTAATGTTAACTATTCCTCTGTATACTTATATATATCATAGAATATTCCCTTTAAAAGGGTGTAGAATTGTTAGTTGCTTTTAAACCTAATGACAACTAAACACACAATATTTTTGATAATATTGAGCAACTACCTTCTTATGCATAACACAAGATGGGATACAAGATGAACACGTAACCATTTTAGAATAGTGTTAGTTTCAGTGTAAAAAGGAAGTTAAACCCTGAGGACAATAATAAACCTTGGTGAAAGAGAAATAATATTTTGAATCTTTTTGTTAGGTTTTAGAGATTCTTTGATTTTGTAGTTTTTTTTTTTTTATTCAACATAGAATTTCCTAGATACATGAACCATGTCCCTTATACGGCCCCCTCAGCCAACAAAAATTTAGACTTGTGGAGTGATTACTACGCTAAGGGTGCATGATGATAAAAATTTTGTACTTAGGGTCCGTTTGTTTTGGCTTCAAACGGTTTCCAGAAATTATTTTCCGGAAAATTGGGCCTTTGGCTGTTCCTTCAAATTTCGTCAAACTGAAAACTATTTCCGGTTGACCGAAAATATTGCCAAAAACGGGTGAAATTGATTTCCGGTCTTATTTTCACTTCAAATGAAATTTTCCGGAAAAGAGAGAAAAGAGCACGAAGAGAGACCCAGCAGCTTCGACCCAGGGAGAGCACGAACCGGCGCTCCAAGCCCAGAGCCCATTGCCGGCGACCTTTGAACCACGAACCCACCAGTCACACCGCGTCGGCGAGACCCAGCGAGTCGCACTGCGAGACCCACGAGTCGCACCGCGAGACCCACGAGTCGCGCCATCGCACCTCGTCGTCTCCTTGATCGCACCGTCGCCTCCTCGATCGCGTCGTCTCCTCGATCGCGTCGTCTCCTCGATCGCGCCATCGCACATCGTCGTCTCCTCGATCGCGCCATCGCCTCCTCGATCGTGCCATCACACCCATCGCCTCCACGCTCTCTCTTCCTCGATCCGTTTGTTTTTTTTTTTTTTTTTTTTTTTTTTAATTTGATTGTTGTTGTTGTTGTTGTTTTTTTAATTTGATTGTTATTGTTGTTTTTTTTTTTTTTTAATGAACTGATTGTTGTTGTTGTTGTTGTTGTTATTGTTGCCAGAATTTGCTGTTGTTGCCGGAATTTGCTACCGGAAAATAGCATTTTCCTAATAGAACCAAACGCATGAAAATATTTTTCACAAAAATTTTCATAATTCAACCAAACACTTAAAAATATTTTCCTTTTCCGGAAAATAGCATTTCCAGAAAATATGTATTTTCCGGAAAACGTTTTACACGAAACAAACACAGCCTTAATATCATTATCATCGGAAGAAAAGGAAAATTAATAAATAAACATTTAATGCCTTAAAAATATTGTTGAATTCTGCTTATTGAAATTTTTTCCAATTGCAATATTTGGTATTATACCATTAAAAAGACAATGGTAAAGCTAATAAGGTTTTTTATTAATTTTTCATAGAATGATTATTGCGTTTGATTTTGGCATCACAATTGTCAATAGAGAACTTTTTTGTGAAATTTGACACATAATAATTACAACATTATGATGTGTATATTATCTTAAGCCAAGGAATGTAAAAGAGTGAAGCTCATGATTACAAAAGTATTCAATAAATAATTGATTTGATATTAGGAAGCTACAAATACAATATCAAATTAGAGCAAGAGAATCATTCACCTCTTAAAAGTTTTAATTTGAGAGTAAATCAATAATATGGTATCAAATATATTTTGAAATAATATTTTGAAAAATTCCTTACACGGTGTAACATTTGTATTTTCTTGAAAGCTTGGACTCCTATCATACCTTTTCTTGAAAGTTGATGGTTATAATAAATCACTAATGGACTTTTCTTTTCAAGTCTCTACCCTAGAGTCTAGACGTTGTTGTTTTTTTTGGTTTATAAAAACGATTACCACACACTGTTACACACATATGAAAAAGCAATTGAAACTATAATTTGAAGTTATAATTTTCAACTCAAAAATTATGTCTTCAAGTCATAGTTCTAGTTGCTTTTTCATGTGTGTGTATTAAATATGTGTGTAATGGAGTATAGGTAATAAACACAAATTTTTTTTTCTCTCTCACTAAACTTAGTTTAAATTCTCAAGATTTTTATTAATATATATATATATATATATATATATATATTAGGGCTATTTGAACAATAAGATCTAATTTATCAAAAATTTAAGTAGGCAAAAGTCTAAATTAAACTCAGAAATTTTAAATCTCAATAACAAATCCAAGTCTTACCAAGCAAAGAGGCCCGGAAATAACGAAAAGCTTTTACCCTTGAGAGTTGAGAGCACCTCGTAAATAGTAAATAAGCACTTATATAATTGAGTCTTTCGTGAGTGATCTCTCTTCTTGCAATCCTATTTATACGCTTATAGTTTTTGTGATCCTCTCTCTCTCTCTCTCAAACGAATAAACACTAAACACGTTATGGTACACCGTCAAATAGGTGGAGAACATTCTTAGCTTGTTTAGAGAGTCATACTTCAGTATAGCTTCTTGTTTTCAAAAGCAAAATCAATTATACTCACATTTTCAGACTTTCAATCTACACCGTGAGTTCAAAACAAAGAGTGTAATGTATATATTGCAGAACAACCAAATCACTAGCAAATAGTTGCAAAAATATTCTTAGCTCAGCTCCTACAGTCTTATTGCAGCAGCTTCTTGATTTAAAAAGCATAGTTAGGGCATTACTTATCACATTTACAGTCTTTCAACCTACACCGTGTTCAGGACTTTAAAACAAAGAGCGTACGTGCATGAATGTATATTACATGTATGTAACACGGTAACAACTTATTTCAAGGGAATGTCCCTCGCTAGTCGAGTTTATGATTGGCATGGTTTGATTTAGATTCATTGAGTGAAGTGTTCTCAACCTATAGCTGCATTTATAAGACGCGGTTATAGGCCCTGTCAAATAATTTTTTTAAAGGGTACCTATAGCTGCGTTTTCTAAAAAACGCAGTTATAGGTAATTCCGTAGGTCAAGCAGCCTGACGCATTTTTGAGACGTTACCTATAGCCGCGTTTTTCGAAAACGCAGCTATAGGTAACCAAAAAAAAAAAAAAAAAAAAAAAATCTTTAGCTGCCCACGTGCTCCCCCCTTTCCCACCTACCCCCACTTTCTCCTTTTCTTATTTCTCCTCCTTTCTTTTTTACTCTCTTCATTCTTCACATCTGGTGCTCCTCTGTAAGGTTCTTCTTTCTTTTTCTTTTCTTTTTTTATTTTTTTTTATTTTTTTTTTCTTCCTTCCTCACATTTATGTAACTCTTTTTTTTTTTTTTCCCCTTTTTCTTTCTTCCTTCTTCACTGGGTAACTTTTTTTTCCCCCCTTTATTTCTTTGGAGCTATTGCTTTTTTTTTTTTTTTTTTTCCTTTCTTCCATTTTTTTTCTTCATCTCAAGCACACTGATTTGTCAATAGATCTAGTTTTTTTTGGGTTATTTTATATTTAGTTAGTAAGAAAATTGGGGAAATGCTATTGTGGATCTGTGCTTGAATTTGTGCTATTGTGTTGTTGATATTGT
This sequence comes from Quercus ilex subsp. ballota, assembly GCA_032727855.1. NCBI lineage: Eukaryota > Viridiplantae > Streptophyta > Magnoliopsida > Fagales > Fagaceae > Quercus > Quercus ilex. The sequence continues at coordinate 31,182,643 of CM064911.1, read as the reverse complement.
GATTACATTTAAATGGGTTTGTGTTCTTATATTTTGGAGCATGTTGTGTTTGATTTTGAATTTCTGGGTTTGTATTTGATTTTAAATTTTTTGGGTTTGTTTGTATTGTGAATATGTTGTGTTTGATTTTGAATTTTCTGGGTTTGTGTTTGATTTTGAATTTTTTGGGTGTGTTTGTATTGTGAGAATGTTGTGTTTGATTTTGAATTTTTTGTTTTGTATTTTATTTTGAATTTTTTGGATTTGTGATTAATTTTGAATTTTTTGGGGAAAAAAAAACCCAAATTTTTTTTTTGTCTTTAGAAAAACCTATAGCCGCATTTTAAACGTAGCTCAAAGCAGGCTATAGCCGCGTTTTTAAAAACGCAGCTATAGGCCCCAATATATCCTACTGGGTTAAAAACGCAGCTTCAGGCGCGGCTATAGGTATTACCTTTAGCCGCGTCCTATTGCTGTGGTGTTTAGGTCGTGTTTGTAAATGCGGCTATAGGAAACGCGACTCTATCCTATAGCCACATTTTTGGGGTCTATAGCTGCGTTTTTTAAACGTGGCTAAAGACCCTTTTTTTTTTTTTTTTTTTTTTTTGTAGTGGAACCAAAATCGATCCCGCATGATCAAGGTAGGGATATGTACCAAATTGGTTATTTTCTCCTGAATAATGCATTGGTCTTGGATAGGGACGGGTCCAAGATTTTAGGCTAGTGGGGTCTGGAGTATTTTTAAAAAAAAATCCAAATAAGCATCTATATAGTATTAATAATTATAAATACTCAAAAATAAAAACGAAATTTTTTTTTTTAATACTAGGCCGGTTAGGATTTTTATTTTTATTTTTTTAATAAAAAAATTAGAGCATTCACAGTGGTGGTACTAAAAATTTTAGTTTTTATCACATCACTTTACAATACACCCAATATTAAATGTTTTATTTTTTTTTTATCACTTCATTGAAAATAATATAAACAACTCATTAAAATAATAAAGGAAGAAAGAGAATATGAGTTTTTTAATTGAAGGAAGAGATATAATCTTAATAAAATATTGTATTTTATTTTTAACTACTTGTTACAGTTAACTGGTATTTATAGAAGTTCACTTTAATTGCAACAAATTTAGCTTTAACTTCTCCAATAACATATAATTTTTTGCTTCTTTGGTAGTAAAATATTTTTTTCTTTTGCTAAAATACAATCACTATTATGAATGTTTTTATTGTTTTTGTTAAGTTTTTGAGGTAAATAGTTGCTAGTTAGGTGAGGCTAGTTAGACTTATTGAGGAGAAAAAATGCCTAAGAATTTGGAAGGAACCCAATTACATAAATGAAATATATTATAACTATATATATATATATATATAATTTTTTTAAAAAATTGGACCTAGGGGGCCCGAGCCCCCTTGGACCCCACCTGGGTCCATCCCTGGTCTTGGACAAAGAATAATTGGCCAGGACAAATACACGAAAACCTATTCTTCACAATTTTAGTGTAACAAACTATAAGCAGTTACCTATAATTTTTACATAAACTCACCTATTTTTCTTGATAACTTCTAGTTGACCACTTCAAAGTTGTAACAAAAATTAGAGTAGAAAAGTTGTATTCATAAATTTTCTCAAACTCAAGGGTCCCCGGCCTCAAATTTTCACCATTAGCAAGCCTGATTTACGAAGCCCAGTCACTAAAGTGCCGAACGCCTCTCTCAATACAATTCACTAAACTTTGGGCCCAAATCTTTCCCAAAAAAGAAAACAAAAAAAATACCGAAGTCTTTGTAACTGGATCGCTTTAAGGGCAGGCTAGCCCATATTGCTTAAAAGGACATCTATAAAGATCTAGTCACCTTTTTTTTTTTTTTTTTGGTAAACAGATCCAGTAACCTCACCTCACCTGGTCTTCCCAACTTCGGTAGTATCATCATTTAGGAGAAACAAGAATGTCGGCCTGTTAGGCCCACGAACTTGTGGAAATTATCAAATTACTGCTATCTTTTCCAAACAAGGTGGTTTTGATTGGCTTATCAGATTGCTAAATAAACCAACCGTAGATATACTTATATTTTTAGATATCCAAGTTCTCATGCATCACAATCGATCATAATAATAATTTAGATGTTTGGGGGCATATTAAATTCTTTGAACCAGACACGGGCTAAGATATATTTGTTTTTTAGTTTTTATATATCAACCCGAATTCAGGAAGTTATGGGAGCTTCTTCTTTTTTTTTTTTTTTTTTTTTAGAGATAATTATAACATGCTGCTAACCTCGCAATTCGAACCATTTCCCTCCTAAATCCTTAAGCACTTTGTACATAAGGAGGTGTCAATTCAGTTACAAGGCTTTTGGCAAGTTATGGGTGTTTGAGTGTGTAGGCCAAAGTTTTTTCTTCTTCTTTACAATATCAAATCACATTATATAGTCTAATCCCTTAGTTAACTAGGGATAGCAATGAGTCATGTTTAATGGGTTTTTGAACCCAATTCGAATCTAATAGTAAAGGTTTGGGAATTTCTAAAATACATTGACATAGGTTTGGTTTTCTAAGTGTTGGCCAACCGAAACCGAAATTTTCGGTTTGTGAAATTCTCAACCGAAACCGACCGAAATAATTGGAAATCCATCGGTTTCGGTTGGATTTCGGTTTCGGTCGGTTTTGGTCAGTTTTTTGGTTTCCTTCTCATTTATTTTCCAAGAAAGCAAACAAAGAAAAAAAATTAACAAACCCAAAAAATATTAACAAACCCAAAAAACATAAACAAACCCAGAAAAAAATTAACAAACCTAGAAAATCCCTTTGCTTTCCCACGTTTTCTCACCACCCAAACACCAATTTTCTCACCACCCAAACACCAACAAACACCAAGCACCAAGCAAACAACAAAGTAGCAAACATAAAACCAAAAAAAAAAAAAAAAAAGGAGAACGGCGAAGAAGCGTACCGGCGAAGCCAAACTCACAACCTTCTACCTTGAAACCCAGAAATCACGAAGAACAAAACCCAAACACCCAGAAACCTTGAAACCCAAACACGAAGAACAAATCCCAAACCACGAACCCAGAAACCTTGAAACCTAAACAGAAACCCACAAAGAACAAAACCCAAACCACAAAGACAGAAAAATCAAACTAGAGAGGCGGTGACAGCAAAGGAGGCGGTGGCAATTGAACCCAGGCGGCGAAGACTCCAGGCGGTGATGACAACAGGGTTTGTTGATGTTTTCTCTCTAGATATTTGGGTTGGTTTCTTGATTCTCTTTGAATCTTGTTCTTGGTGTGGGTTTTTCATTTCTTGCTTTTTGATGTTCTCTCTTGATGTTGCCAATGGAAGTGAGAGAGAAGAGAGAACAAAACCCACACGTCAGCTAAAGAAAGAAAAGGGAAGCTGAAGAAAAGAAAAAGGGAAAAATAAACAGGGGTATTTTCGTATTTATGCTACTAGTAGGGTTTTAAAAAATTAAATAGCAAAAAATATCCACCGCGCGAAGGCTCGAACCTGAGATCAACTAGCTAAACCATAAGGAGCATACCATTAAGGCCACTGATCAGTTGTGTATTAATATTACATAAATATATATATATATATATATATATATATATATATATATATATATTCGGTCGGTTCGGTTTGGTTTCAGGTGAAAAAATCCAACACCGAAACAGAAACTGAAAATTTCTGTTTTTAAAAAATGAAATCGAAACGGAACCGAACCGAAACCGAACCGAAAATTTAGCAACGGTTCGGTCGGTTTTGGTTGGTTTTTTCAGTTCGTCGGTTTTTTGCACACCCCTAGTTTAAGTACTGAAAATGGTGAGCAAAATAAAGAAAAAAAAAAAGGATAATTACAGATTACCCATCTGTGGTTTAGCCCAAATTTAATTTACCCATCCTTAGTTTTATTTTTGACACTTTACTCACCCGTGGTTCATTTCGTCTATGCTCCGTAACCCACCTCTAATTTTTCCCTTACTTTAACATGTTTCATCAAAAAATCAAACAAGAAATTAGATCAAACACTCCTCTCCCACACACTCTCTATGCTTGCTCACCCATTAGAGAAAAGGGACATTTGATATTAGCTTCCACAATAGGATTCACCATTTGTGAACATATGTGACACCAATACCTTGCTGCCATTGTTTCTCCATTTTTTCTCCTCCCTTCTTTCCCCACTACCGCCACTACCTTTGACTTTGTCACGATCAAAAATTTAAATTAAAAAAAAAAAATCAACACAATAATTCAATGAATAATAGACATCAACCATCCCCAACACAAAACTCTCATAGTCAAACATTCATTCGTAGGCAAAGAATCAAACAGTTTGCAAGTCTTTCATAGATCTAAATCATCATCAACCTTTTCAACCACCACACCCAAAAAAAAAAAAAAAACCAAAAAAAACCAAAAAAATAGAAAACCCACAAAATTCCTAGATTAAAAAAATGCCTAGAAACACTGTTTAAGATTATAGAATAAAGGTCACAGATTTGCATACCCATTAACCCAAAAGGGCAAAAGTAACACCCTAAAAAGCAAAAGAACCTGGTTAAAAATGTGAACAAAGATAATCTAGTAAGCAAAAAAAAAAAAAGTATTTTTGAAATTGATATATTATAACAAAAAATGTTGGATCTACAAATAAAGAAAAAGAAATGAGATTGAGAGAAATTTTGCACTTACAAAGACCCAGAAGAGGAACAAGAGAAGAGAGCGAAAGCAAGTCCAAAATTAAAATCTAAACAAAAATTTATAAAATTTGGCTTTTGGGTATTGGACAACGGAGAAAATAAGGAGGGTTTAGACTCAGCAATTTTGATAGGCCTAAAACGAATTGACCACTTGTAATGAATTAATTGATTAATTAGCTAAGTTTAATTAATTAATCAAATTAACATGCAAACGCGTGGTAACACAAACAAATCACCAATTAAACTAAGTATGCAACAGAAAATAAATTGACATGGTGATTTGTTTACGAATAGGGAAAACCTACACGGCAAAAACCCCACCGAGTGATTTTAAGGCCACCACTCCCAAAACTCCACTATTATCACAACAAGCGGTTACAAGTAAACGAATCCCAGTACCTTATACCAACCTACAATTGAACCCTTATCCCAATACCCAATTGGACTTGTTCTGTTGTGATAATTTCTCCTTTTGATGCACGACTCCCAGTATGTGACTAACCAATTACGCGAATCCTAGTACGTAACTTCAATCACCAACTAGAAAAGGTTGTTGGCTGCAAAGTTCTTCAGTTCATCCACGATGAAGATCAAGAAGATGTTTGGTTACAAAACCCTATGGTGCACAAATACAACAACTTCTATAAGAGTGATGAACTAGGACAAAACTCTGTTTTCGGTCACAATTTGCTTGAACAAGCTTTGCTTAACACTTGTGCGACTTGTGTCTTCTTTGATGACCCTTAAAATAATCCTTTTATATGTTTAGGGTTGTGAAAAAGAAAGCTTAAACACATAATCACGGATTAGAGTCAAAACAGATCTGAAATTTTGTTTTCATAAACCTCTATAGATGTCTATTTGCCGAGTTGCTGTCGAGCAGCTGTCGAGCCACGGGGCTAGAACAGCTCTTTAAGCTTGATAGATGGCTAGCTGTCAAGCTTTAATGACAGACACTTTCTTGGCTTGAAACTTGGACAGACTTGCATGGCTTCAACACTTGATCTTGAAACAAAGTTTCTTGAAGTATTAAACACATCCTAAATCTATCCAAATACAAGTAAAATGCGTTTTGTCAAAGGATTAGCCAATTACATAAAATAGTGACATATGTTTCTAACAAGTACATATGTCCTAACAATCTCCCCATTTGGCAATCCGTTACAAAATCACAACAAACAAATGAACATATGAGAGAAGTCATAAATCACTCAACTCATATTCACTTATTGAATACAATAAAATCTATCCTAACACAAACTCATGAAAAAATTTGCAAGAAGAGAGTTTATGGCAAGTAGACTTTGACAACCTATATTTCTAAAACACTTTGAACAAAACTCATCAAGACATCTTAGTGTGAAACAGAAATAATAGATTGCATACACGTAATAAGAAGCATGTGCATAAAGAGAGAAAAAAAAAAACAACACATGTAAGGGTAGGTGAAAGAAACATACATCAACATATAAAGAAAATAAGTACAATGTATGTCAAAAATGGTCACAAGACCCATGTACAAGAATAAATGTATCTCTAAAAGAAAGAAAAGAAAAAGATATAAGTAATCCTCACTACATCCCTCAAGATATCAACACTTCCCTTAACAAAAAAAGTCCTATACTAACTTTTCCCCTAAGAATGATTACTCTCATATATCCAAAACTACTCTCCCTTTTTGTCACGAGTGACAAAGGGTAAGAGTGTCAAGTAGACATCTCATAGGTAGAGCTAGCATTTCCATCATCATCATCAGAAGCATCATCGTCATCACCATCATCATCATCATCCTCAGCCTCAGAATTAGAAGCCACTGGAAGAGGTGGAGGAAAAGCCTCAGAAGCGAAACCACCCATGATTGCCTACCGCCGTGCAATACGACCGACACGAATGTTCACCTGATATAGCTCAGTAGAGAGTGTATCAAGGCGAGCATCCATGCGTTGTAGCTGCGCCATAATGTCTCCAAGTGACACATAGCTCTTAAAAAAGGAGGGAGCGGATGTGGATGGAGCAAATCAAGATGGAGCTAAATGGGAGGGAAGAGCTATTGAATCTGACTGCCGTGACCTAAACTGTACCTCGCTATGTTTAACAGTAGCGGCGTTTATGACACACATGATAGACAAGTGATCGGAAGAGGAAAAAGGAATAGAAAAAATGGCTTAAAATCTGCGTGATAGCTGAAGGGAAAATAAGCTTATCATAGGTAGTCGTATCCCTAAACACATCTATAATAGAAAGAATAAAATGTGAAGAAAAATCTATAGTGAGGTGCTCTAACAAAGAAGACAAAAATCGAGACGAGGCTCTATGATGGAGTTATAGAGAAAGAGTGGGTGCAAAACAAAAGTCATCACCATGTTCATGAATCTAGGACCTTTAGCAAAGGGCTTACATGGTGTCAATTGATGATCACCCCAAACAGAAGGGCGCTCACAGAAAGCAGACATCATCTTGTCTTTGGACACAGTCCTTAGACGCTCACAACTAGGGTAGCCAGGATGCTCTACCCTCGGGACACGGAGCACATCCGTAACAAGATGTGGAGTGATAGCAATGCGCGTACCTTAAACACGAGTATGAAAGAGAGGTACTGGAGAATCAATTCCAATTCCATGCATGTTGGAGTAAAACTCCTGGATTAGCAAGGAAGGACATGTGATCGGGACGTCACACAGTGACTCCCAACCCCGATTGTGAATGACACCAGATAGGTTAGTGTCGGTGAAGTCCGACAAATGACTTGGCGTTCCGAATGAACACCTCGTCGAGAAAAGTTCTCCGAGAAGTCCTTACAGGCATCCTCATCACAGAATCGAATTTGAGAAGAAGTAGGATCAGATGAAGACAATGCCCTGGAACGAAGAGGTTTCTGAGATGAAGCAGACTTACGTTTAGGTGCCATAGACACGACTAACGTAAATAGAAAAGAGAAGGAGAGAAAGAGACAATCAAAAAAGTCCCAAGCAGTTCAAATATATCAAAATATATTGAAAAGAGAGTATGTATGCATGGGAAATGCATGAATATGTGACATGCAATATAAAATTCATCATGGGCTCAGCCCAATCTAATCCTTCCAGCTCACAAACAATTTGCGCACATCTAAATGCATGATAATACAGTTATAATGCTAATGTGATGCAATGCATGAGATATTAAACTCATTTAAGCAAAAACCCATCCCAAAATTGCAACAATAACTCATCAATTTTGAAAAACCCCAAAACCTAGGTTTCAAAACATGAAATGCATGTAAATGAGAGAAAAGAGACTTATCAAGTGAAGAGAAAACCTTGAAAAAGCTTGAAATCACTTGGAAAAGAGGTTTGGAGTGAGAGAGAGTGATTTGGGAGGTGAGGAGACAAAACTATCGAGAGAGAGAAAAAGAGAAATGAAGTCTAGATCGCACAGAACCAATATATAGAACCTTAGTAAATCTCGACAGATAAAGGTGTTGAGAGGTATCGAGACATCTGTCGAGCTAGGCGTTGAGAAAACAAAATGTCGACAAATGCAGTTGTCGAGGATCTGTCGAGGAAAAGGCTAAAAGAAGCTCAATCGATCCACCAAGTGTCGAGAAGCTATCAAGGGGATATAAGTTTTCACGATCGATCCACCAGCTGTTGAGGAAGTGTTGAGATTGCGATAAGAAACAGTTTAAGAGTTCGACAGACAGCCAGGTGTCGAGAAGGTGTTGAGGAGGTGTCGAGATTGCTTAAAAACATTTTTTCAAGAAGGGAAAAGCACAAATATGAAATGTAATCAAGCATGCAACTCAACCAAGGATCCAAGCAACATTTTAAGCTCACAAAATCAACTCTCAACAACAATTTTAAGCACAAAGATCCTAAAAACATACACACACACACACACACACACACACACACACATACACTAAACAAGTTTAACCAATTTTATATTTAAAAAATAAGTCAAGATAGTTTAGTGAGTATACATTAATACATGTAAACTTTGTGATGGCCAAATCACATTATACCTACACATGTATCAAAAGTAGTAAAGAATATTGCGTGTTGTGTGTGAAAAACATTGCAAGATTGCATAAGTGTATACATGTTTTGACGATTTGAGATATGAGAAAATCACTTTAACTCATACACAATCATAACTGTTTGATGGGGACTACCACATTCGAGGTACATCCTATAACTCCCACATCTCCTAGAATACATGCTTGCAATCATATTTAAAGCATTTTTATTCTTTCTACTTTTTATTTTTCTTGGCATATTTTTCTTTTAAGCAAATCATGCATGGGCATACAAGAGAAAGAAAAGAAATATCCAATGATGTTAAGCATTTGACATTGCACTTTTGCTATGACGAAGCGTATGGATGTCATTGACATTGCACTTTTTCTATGCCGAAACATACAGATGTCATTTCATAATTGGCGGGTAACAATGGTGAGATAGTTATTTATGCCTTTCTCTTAGGATTTTCTAGTCCTTCCCGTCAAAAAGAGTGATATGAGTGTTAAGTACAAGAGATTACTTAATCTTACTCATCACAAACATGAGCTACAAAGCTCACTTGCTTAATTGTGCATAGAGATGCTCATCTAAGCTACAAAAGATACAAAGTTTAGAAAGCTTTGTTTCAATGACCATCCAAGGTTACACAAGTACCAATGTACACAAAACACACACTGTTTTTGTATTTTTCTGATTTTTCAATTTATTATTATTATTTTTATATCAAAAACAAAATAAACAAAACTGAAAGCAAACAAAAACATGTCAAGCAAAGCAAAGCATAAAACTAAACCGACTCAAAATAAAAGCAAAACACACAAGATGTGTAAAAACAAAAACACAAAGAGAGAGAAGAAAGTGATAGAATCACTTGGAGCCCTTTTCCTTCCACACCTTGGAAGAACCTTTTTGTCTAGCAAATCCTTGAACCGGTGGTGAGGGAGAAGAGTTGAAACCGTTCAAGGTTGAAAGGAACATGAGGGCTTTAAGAAGATCTCCAAGAGGAACAAGAGAGGATTGAAGCTGATTCTAGCTACTATATGCTATCATGTCGTTGCTCTGTTGAGTGCTAACCACTTATAACAATTTGGTCGAGTATGGCCAGCAACTCCACAATGATGACAGAGATGCTACTTCTTCTGCTTAGACTTTTGAGAGCTAGCCTTCTTAGCCCTAGGGTTTTTAGCTTCCTTCTTATCTTGCTTAGGGGGTGCTCTTAAGATATATTTACCCTTGTCTATGTTCTCACTAGCTAAATCAGTTTTAACATCATTGTTCTCAATTTCAACATTATTACTAGGAGGAACAAAAATAGTAGTACTAGTAGAAGGAATATTAGAAGAAGAGAGACCATACTCTAAACCTGTTCGATCTGAAGCAGATTTCTGAAGATTGAGCATCTCATCAAGCTTTGCACTTGAAGTCCTCTCCAATTGAGTTATGATTTGAAACAACTCCGCTTTAAGCTTCTTGTTCTTTTTAGCCAAGAAATTGTTTTCAAACCTCAGTACTCCAATAGTCTAATTGGCTTTATTAAATTTTGTGGAAAGCTCTTCACGATCAAGTTCCACATCACTGAGCTTCTTGGTGGCTAGCCTATAAAGTTTCTCATGCTTCTTAGACACTTTGTACAATTTCTCATAGGCTGTATGGATATCATCTTGATCATTCATTTTCTCGAACTTAGACTCCACCAAGTTCTCTTCTTCGTCCATGTCTTCAGCAATTCCCTCAGTAGGATTGACAGTGGCAGTGAAGGCATTCAAGATTCCGTCATCCTCATTGTCAAAATCACCCTTAGGCTTAGTGTTGCTTAAGGTTGCAGCAAGTGCCTTGCTTTTCCCAATGTCCTTGAGATATGTAGGACACTCCTGTTTCATGTGACCGAAGCCTTGACACCCAAAGCACTTAGGTCCCGCGGGAAAAGTGTACTGACCGCTATTCCTAGCATCCTTCTTCTCTTTGTCTTGGCTTTTGAATTGTGAAGAATTGGATTGCCTACGGTCCTTGTCGAAGCCTTTCCTATTGGCATTCTTCATGAACTTCTTGAATTTCCTTGTAATGTAAGACTTCATCTTAGAATCCTCATCATCTGAAGACTCATCAGTGTCACTGCTCTTGACCTTTAATGCCATGCTCTTGCCCTTACCTGACTTACCAATTCTTGATAACCCTAGCTTGTAGGTCTGCAAATTACCAACCAGCTTTGTCAAAGGAATCTTGTCAATATCCTTTGATTCCTCGATTGTCATAATCTTGGCATGGAATCTCTTGAGTAGAGATCTGAGCACTTTCCTCACAATTTTGGGTTCAAGAATGGTTTCCTCAAGATTGAAGGCTGAGTGTACTATGTCTTTGAGTTTAGCATAAAACTCATCGAACGACTCATCCTCCTCCATCTTGATTTCTTCAAAGCTTGTAGTGAGCCTCTGAAGTTTTGAATCTTTGACAACCTTGGTTCCCTTATAGCTTGTCTGGAGAATGATCCATGTCTCCTTAGTAGTTTCACTAGAGGATATCTTCTTGAACTCCTCATTAGTGACTGCACTGAATAAAGCATTCAATGCCCTGCTGTTGAAGTTTTTCGCCTTGATCTTGGCATCATCCCAATTGGCCGGCGCTTCCTTCAGCTTGGTCCAGCCTATCTCAATAGCTTGCCACACCTTCTTATCTAAAGACTGCAAGAAAGCTCTCATGCGTACTTTCCAGTATGCATAGTTAGTACCATCAAATAAAGGAGGTATAATTAATGACTGTCCTCTATCCATGACAAATAGGGGTCAATGGATCAACACAACAAAGATTAACCCTAATTAGAGTGTGCCTGCTCTGATACTACTTGATAGGCCAAAAAAGAATTGACCATTTGTGATGAATTAATTGATTAATTAGCCAAGTTTAATTAATTAATCAAATTAACATGCAAATGCGTGGTAGCACAAACAAACTACCAATTAAACTAAGTATGCAGCGGAAAATAAATTGACACGGTGATTTGTTTATGAATGGAGAAAACCTACCTGGCAAAAACCCCACTGGGTGATTTTAAAGTCACCACTCCCGAAACTCCACTATTATCACAACAAGCGGTTACAAGCGGTTACCCCAATACCTAATTGAACTTGTTCTGTAGTGACAATTTCTCCTTTTGATGCACGGCTCCCAGTACATGACTAACAAATTGCTCGAATCCTAGTCTGTGACTTCAATCACCAACTAGAGAAAGTTGTTGGCTGCAAAGTTCTTTAGTTTGTCCACGATGAAGATTAAGAAGATGCTTGGTTATAAAACCCTATGGTGCACAAACACAGCAACTTCTATAAGAATGATGAACTAGGGCAAAACTTTGTCTTTGGTCACAATTTGCTTGAACAAACTTTGCTCAACACTTGTGTCCTCTTTAGTGGCTCTTAAAATAATCTTTTTATATGTCTAGGGTTGTGAGAAAGAAAGCCCAAACACATAATCATGGATTAGGGTCAAAACAGATTTGATATTCTGTTTTTCATAAACCTTGATAGATGCCTATCTTTCGAGCTGCTGTCAAGCAGTTATCGAGCCACAAGGCTGGAATAGCTCTTTAAGCTTGATAGATGGCTAGTTGTTGAGTTTTAATGACAGGCACTTTCTTGGCTTGAAACTTGGACAGACTTGCATGGCTTCAACACTTCATCTTGAAACAAAGTTTCTTGAAGTATTAAACACATTCTTGATCTTCCCAAATACAAGTAAAGTGCATTTTGTCAAAGGATTAGCCAATTACATAAAATAGTGACATATATTCCTAATAAGTGAATCACATATGCCCTAACAAATTTATATTTTTATGAAAACATAAATTGCTGAGTCTAAGCCCTTCTTATTTTCTAAGATCCCAAGTGGGTGAGAAGCATAGAGAGTGTGTGGGAGAGAAGTGTTTGATCTGATTTCTTGTTTGATTTTTTGATGAAACATGTTAGAGTAACAGAAAAATTAGAGATGGGTTACAGAGCATAGACAGAATGAACCATGAGTGGGTAAAGTGTCAAAAATAAAACCACGGGTGGGTAAGTTAAATTCGGACTAAATCACAGGTAAGTAATCTGTAATTATCCCAAGAAAAAAAATTGAAGAACACTAAATTTAGAGAACACCTTATAAGGTGTTTTCATTTTTTGAGGAACGTTGTTGAGTGACATTGTTAATTATCTTGAAAACCATTAAACCCACACGATGTTGACAATACATAATTGTGTAATAAGTACCCATTTAAAAAAAAAAAATAAAAAAAAAAGGGGATTTGTATTCTGCTACTCATACCAAACACAAATAGTGATTTTTTGATTTTGAAAATATATTATTAGAAATATGGTACTGAACACATTTTTCTTGTATTTCAAACATGTGTTTTCACTACATTTTCTAGTTGACATTTTTCACTTCATTTTAAAAACCAATAAAATTGTTGCCAATGGGCTTCAGTTCCCAAATCATGGGGACATATTCTTGAGATGCTCTTGCATTGAATCACCGCATTGCATCCTTCAACTTTAGTAGGAATTAGGTTAATGGGCTTTTTGAAACCAGTAGTGTCATTGAACTCTGGGGGGGGGGGGGGGGGGGGGGGGGGGGTGTGTTGTCTAAACTTCATCATTAAATCCTATAGGATTGATCAACTCATCACTATCAACATATGTACTCATGACCAAGGTCACCATTCCATTGTCCACCATGTTACTGCCTAGAAGATTGTCTTCTATTATTCAGTATTTTCTTAATCCCAAAATTTAAAATTCTCTCTTTTTTCATCGAAGATATCAATATCATCAACTCCTTCATCACTCATGGAAAATAAGACAACCCATGGCACTCCTTATTAATACTATCCTCACCCTCCATTAATTTCATTGAGAAAATCACTAAGACCTTCAAGTCATTTGTTTCAACCTCCATTGGAACATTAATTAGAATTGAGGTTGGGGTTGAATTAATTATCTTATGAGCTTGCTTGGGCTCACAAGATACGGGTTCTTGGGGTTGGGGCTCAGGTAGTAGTGATAAAGGAGGGTTGGCTATTTGGTTGGAGTATATATAATGGATTAACTCCTTGCTCGAGATACACCTTAATTATCCTATGATCCTCAATCCTCTATCTTATTTATTGTGGGTACAAATTAATTACTATTAAAAAATAAAATTCAAAAAATAAAAATAATAAAATTCTCAAAATTCTCTAGTGTCGTTTAAGAGAGAACTTATTCATATAGTTGTAGCTTTGCTTATTTATATCTGGCGTATGAGAAGCACGTAATTACTAATTAGAGAAGTTAGTTAAAGATTCTAACTTCATTGCTCAGTTATTGTATATATAGAACAGAGTTGTATTGCTGAATGAATTACTTACATCCTTAGAGGAAATTTCAAATCTGTGTGCAGAATTTGATTAAATTCTATAGTAGGCATTACAAGCACAAGAAACAACGATATTATTAATAGCATTCAGTGGTAAGGTGAAATTACAGAAGATAGAGCATTATTATTGGCTGAAATACATTATCTTCAAGGATGCTGAGACAACGTTTCAAACACCCAACTTCCAAATATTTTGTAGCAAACCCTATTAGGAACAAGAGGATATCACAAGCTACACAAAATGACTAGTTCAGATACAATTCATACATGTATGCCAAACCAAAACACTCAGAGATTGAACTACACAAATTTTGAATCTATTTGGTGGAAGACCTAACGAAATCCTAGAGAGTGAATCCCAAGATTATAAAACCAACAACAGTTGCAGTGCCTCTCCAGAGATTGGAGAGATAGGTACCTTTCAAGTATCCGATATTACGGTTGCAACCATTTTGATAGTGGTTCCTAAGGTTTTTAGCAACATCAATGTTTAGAACATCAAAAATATGAAGTACAAAGTAGAATTTTTAACAAAGGAAAGGATATCACAATCTTAATTCCTTTTGTGAGTTTGTTTCTCAAAAAAAAAAACTTAACATATTGGCAATTTCAAAACCAACTACAAGCAATGCCAAACTTACAACTAATTGATAATATCACAATAAAAATTATTACATATTAATCTTGAAGAAAAAAGGCCTAAGTAAATTCAAGATAGTTACAAGCAGGACTATGGTCCCTATAAAAGTTGCAGTGCCTCTCCAAATATCACCAAAATATATTGTTCTCAAGGATCCCATATTACGATTGCAATCATTGTCATAGTACCCACTAAGCAGTTGAGCGAATGCTTGGTAATAGGATCTCTTTTGCTCTATTTCAAGGCCAAGTTTGTTAACCATAGTGGCAACTGCTTTATTGCTATATACCTAACTTGTTAACAATAATCCCTTTCTCAACAAGCAACTCCACATCTTCTCTAGTGTTGATAAGAAAATCCAATAGCACCATATAATTGCATATGTAAGCTTCAAATGGATAATGGCACTGCTCCAAGGCCATGAGATTTCTAAAAATGCCTTCAGTTTCATCATGTACCTCCAAGCGTGGGATTTCTAAGAAAGTTAGCGTATTGACCAAGCATGGAAAGCGTTCTAAGAATGGTAAGCAACGCAAGAGCCATGAGCAAGTGAAGCAAGGAAATATGATGTCACGGAAGCTACAAGAAAGTAACGTGAAACACGTTGCTTTCTGAATGGAAAAAGAAACTAAACACGTTAGCTTCTAAATGAAAACCTTGAATCCACGAGGGGTCCCTTGAATCCACAAGGTAATAAGGTCTCGGAATCCATCAGAGACAAAT
Organism: Quercus ilex subsp. ballota; assembly: GCA_032727855.1. Taxonomy (NCBI): domain Eukaryota; kingdom Viridiplantae; phylum Streptophyta; class Magnoliopsida; order Fagales; family Fagaceae; genus Quercus; species Quercus ilex. Next base: position 31,167,200 of record CM064911.1, on the reverse strand, counting down.
AGAAAAAGTCTGTATTTTTATAAATCTGAAAAAAAAAATGAATTGCCCTGAAGGCTACAATATGTTTAAATAGTAAAAGAAACCCTAGGGCGGCTATGAAAATGCCTAGAAACCCTAATCCATGCTAATCACGTAATTAGGTGGCAAAATAGTGATTTTTGCCAAAAAATAGTAAAATTTAGATAATTGCAGATATTAAAAATATTGTCTCTCAGAGACGTTCCAAAACAGACAGGACCTTATTCTAACTTTTAAACTAAGAGTTATTAAGGAAAAACAAATTTTACTATAAAACACTGTTTTTAGGGCCTTAACGAAGAAATTCACCTAAATTTAGGCAATGCTCAATTATAAGTCTGGATCAAAATGTTGTTTCCTTTCAACCTGCCAAATTTCATGCCATTCCAAGACTGTTGCCCCAATGGCCTCTACTAGCACCCCTATAATCTTACGTTGTGACTTCCGACGCCCCTGTTGCTCCAAGAAGGCATGTGCTGTTTGTTCTACATCAAAATATTTTTGTGAGGTTACTCTTCTTGAATTGTATGTCAACTAACCTTCCCTCTTCAGCCTTTCTGAAAATCACTCCTGCCTCGTCCAACTTTTTCGCACTATGAAGAGTTTTAATAGATCGTCTAGTAATTTTAAACTCAAATGTGTAGTAGTAATATCGAATCAAATTAGTAAAATATTTTACTTTCTTCTTATTAGTGATTGTTTTTTTCCCAAAAGAGTTGAAAAAGTAATTATGGGCAAGCTTAAGAAAGGAAATACATTTGTTTTGTTCAGACTTGGAAAATTGTGTGTGTAACTCATTGAGAATAAAAAATGGAAGCTGATTTTCAAGTAATAACAAGTCTTGTTGTATATGTTTTCTCAGCAATGGCTTACTTAATATGCAATCTTTTTAATCTCCTATTGCATTGCAGCATCTGTCTTCTTCACTTGCATAGCTTTCATCTTCTCCACACGCAGGGGTCCTATTAAAGAGCCCATCACTCGCAATAGACCTTAAGAAGTGCTCAGTGATAAAGATTGAATCCAATACAACCATTTTCACAAAATCTTCGCTGCTAATATCAAAGATCTCTTCATAACAGTGACGAATCTTTAATTCGTTTGTTTCAATGACGACTGTAATATCCTTGTGGCATGTTCTAGTTCGATAACAAAATTCCCTAAGATATCTTAGTTTCAACATTTCCATGGCATGTAGTTCACATTCCCCATGGTGAAGAGGGCCTATTGAAATTAGCTTTGGAGTGTAGGCATCTTTATTTACCTCACGAAGTTTCTTGGGGACCCGGTAGATGTAGCATTCAGGCCACTAGATTGGCTCCATGGCTAGTGGTATGTCAATGGCTAACTCTTTGCAGCTCATTTCTTTATCAAGTGTGTCCAGCCAAGAAATAAATTCTTTTTACTTTTCCTAGTGGCAAGCAAAAAACAATCATAAGCACCGGGATAGAATCTTTAACTTCAAAGGTAATTTCAATTAAAAAAATTTAGAGGGTGTTTGGATTGGGTGAAAACTGAGTGATGTAACTCAATTTTCATCACCCGTAATCCAAAACATGTGGAATATGAGAATTGAGTAATGAGTTTGAGTGATGAGATAGATATGAAAATTGACTTAGCACCAAACCAAACAAGCCCTTATTGATCATTTGTACATAGTTACGAATGAGATCAAACTCTTGGTCAATTGCCACCATTAAGGATGAAATACTGAGCTACATCTAATAACTTATTATAGAATTCATATTTGGAAACTCCCACTATTGAATTACATATTCTATATGTTCTTAACATTCATGCCAATTTTCATGTCAGTTAGATGTTATTTACCATTTGATTCATGCCAATTTTCACAGCAAAAACCTTCTACCGCTTCAAAACCTCTAAACTCTTCAATATGTGAATGCCACCCTTTGATGCATGAATCCTAGTACGTGACTAACCAATTGCGCGGATCCTAGTATGTGACTTAATCACCAACTAGAAGAAGATTGTTGGCTGCAAAGTTCTTCACTTCATCAACAATGAAGATCAAGAAGCACTTGGTTACAAAACACTAAGGTGCAAAAGACGCAGTAACTTCTTTTAGAGAGAATAAGACATAGGTCACCTTTTGCATATGTTCTCCTTGTATTCTCTTCTGTGACGGCCACTAAAATAAGCCTTATATAATAGGTCTAGGGTTGTGAAAAAAGAAACCCTACATATGCATGTCATTATGGGCCGAAAATCAGAAATCAGAAAATCTGAATTCCCATAACCTTGACAGATAGCAGATGTCGATTAGGTATGGAGTAGGTGTCGAGATTTAAATTTCGACAGATATAGCTATCGAGGAGGTGTCGAGGAGCTATCGAGGAGACAGGAGCTTTCTCGATCGATCCACAAGCTGTCAAGAAGCTATCAAGATTGCGATAAGAAAAAGCTTAAACAACACGTTTCTTCAAGTATTTAACACATCCTAGATTTACTCAAATACAAGTAAAGTACATTTTGTCAAAGGATTAGCTAACTACATAAAATAATGACATATGTTCTTAATAAGTGAAACACATGTGTCCTAACAATCTCCTCATTTGGCAATCTGTGACAAAACCACAACAAACAAATGAACATAAGAGAGAATCCATAAATCATTCAACTCATATTCACTTGTTGAATACAATAAAATCTATCCTAATACAAACACTTGAAAAACTTTGCAAGAAGAGAGTTTTTGGCAAGTAGATTTTGACAATCTGTATTTCTGAAACACTTTAAATAAAACTCATCAAGGCATCTTAGTGTGAAATAGAAATAATAGATTGCATACAAGTATAAGAAACATGTGTATAAAGATAGAAAAGAAACAACACATGTAGAGGTAGGTGAAGAAGACATACATCAGCATATAAATATCAAAGATAAGCACAATATATATAAATATGGTCACAAGACCCAAGGTATAAGAAGAAGAAGGTAAGCACTCCCCCTTACAGGGGCATGTATTTCTCTCCCTAACAAGTAGAATCTTTAAAAAGAAACCACATTACAATTTCTCCCCTTTTTTGTCATGATTGACAAAGGATATAAGAAGCTAGAAAGTTTCACTGGAGAAACATAAAAATGATCAATGATGATCAAGGGGGCATAAGGAAATCCATAAAAATGCATGAATGTAATGAAATAAGATGCTATGGATGACAAAAAAAATAAAAGGATGCAAAACATGTGAACAACAAATCTCTCAACAAGAAAAATGTTAAGCACATAGATCCCAAAACACACACACACACACACACACAAAAAAACAAGTCTAACCAATTTTATATTTCAAAAACAAGTCAAGAGAGTTTAGTGAGCATACATCAACACATGTAAAACCTTGTGATGGCCAAATCACATTGTACCTGCACATGTATCAAGAGTAGCAAAGAATATTACGTGTTGTGTGTGAAAAACATCACAAGATTGTATAAGTGTATACATGTTATGATGATTTGAGATATGAGAAAATTACTTTAACTCACATACATTCATAACTGTTTGATGGGGGACTATCACCTTCTAGGTATATCTTATAACTCCCACATCTCTTAGAATACACGCTTGCAATTATATTTAAAGTATTTTTGATCTTTTTGCTTTTTATTTTCTTTTAGCATATCATGCATGGGCATATAAGAGAGAAAAGAAATACTCAATGATATTTGACATTCCAATTTTGCTATGCCGAAGCACTCAAATGTCATTGACATCACACTTTTGCTATACCGAAACATACAGATGTCTTTCGTGATTGGCGGGTAACATTCCAATTTATGCCTTTCTCTTAAGATTTTCTAGTCCTTCCCGTCAAAAAGAGTAATAGGAGTGCTAAGTCCAAGAGATAACTTAATCTTACTCATCATAAACAAGAGCCATAAAGCTTACTTGCTTAGTTATGCATGGAGATGCTCATCTAAGCTACAAGAGATACAAAGTTTAAAAAACTTTGTTTTAATGGTCATCCAAGGTACACAAGTACCAATGTACACAAACACACACTGTTTTTGTATTTTTCTGATTTTTCCTTTTTATTTTTATTTTGAAAACTGTAAAGTTGTGATTTACAACTATATTTTATTTTGACTTTATTCCATGACAAAATGTGTTGTAATTGCTTCAATTTTGTTCCTGACAGGAATTTAGACCCCTTAAACAACCAGATTGCGTAGTCTAGATTAATTAGCCAAGTTGTTACTTAGTCAAATTAAGCAATTCTAGGTTAAAACAATCAAACAATCATATCAAGAATAATAATGCAGCGGAAAATAAATAACACAAGATATGATCACCCAGGAAACCACACGGTAAAAACCTAGGGAGGATTTAACCCACCGATCCTTAAGGCTAACCTGAATTCACTATGAAAGAATTGAAGTTCATACAAAAGGACTACAAGCTCCCCGCTCGACTTCCTAATGCTACCCACCAGTAGAACTTCCTGACACGACCACGCGCAGGCTCCGAATCCACGGACTACTTCTTTCTTGAATTCCTCAATCAGCTACAAGCTCCCCGCTTGCTTTTCTTTTAGGCGTAAATGCACTTTTAGTCCCTACATTTTGACTTTTTTTCATTTTAGTCCCTACATTTTATTTTTTCCACTTTTAGTCCCTAAACCAATTAACGCCCTTCATTTAAGTCCTTGAAACACTGTTCAATCACCAAATTAATGGAAAGACTAACGGATTAATAAAATATTATTAAAAAATTATTTAATATTTTTTAAACACCAAAATTAAAAAAAAATTAATTACTCAATTTTAATTTAAAAAATAAAAAACACAAACAAAAAAAATTATTTTCTTTCAAACAAAAATTTTCCTTTCTTTAAATTAAAATGAATTTTTTTTATTCCAATCTTTTTTTTTTTTTTAATTTCAGAAAATCACCACCGAAGAAAAAGAAAACCCAGGTTGTTCAATAATCCCTAAACGCACCATCGCTGCCTTCACTTCTTCTTCCTTCACAACTAACAACAACAACAACAATAACAACAACAACAACAACAACAACAACAACAACAACATCAACCTTTCCTTTACTCTTCAAACCCAATACTTACACCATTCATCAACCCCATCTTCCCACCCTGTCAAGAATGGAGACACTGCATACCCATTTCTATTTCCTAAAAACAGAGCCTTTCATTTCAAATCAAGGCCGTTGAATTTCAAGGCCTCCTCGCCTTCTCTTGCCGAGTACGCTGCCATAGCTGATTACGAATCCGAAGCCTCATCTTCGTCTTCATCGCCGAAAGCTGATGAAGGGTTGGAGGTTGCTAAGCTTGGAATCTCTCAGGAGATTATCTCTGCTTTGGCCAAGAGGGGTATCGCCAAGCTCTTCCCTATTCAGGTTTCACCGTCGTCGTCAATGAAGCCCAAGCAAAGAAGGTCCAAATCGGTCAGTCGCTCTCATTCATCAACAGCGGCACCATTGACGGTGACAAACCCACCACGGCCAGTCGCAGTTCTCCCTCGCCGTTCACCACCACGAGCCACCATCGAGGTGCTCTCTCCCTCTCTCTACTTTTCTTGGACTACCGACTCGGTCTCTCCTTTGATTTGTGATGGTGTGAGGGTTTGGGTTGTTTGATGGTTCAAAATATGTATTAGTTGCGGTTGAAATTTGATTTTAGCGTCTGGTGGTGGTGGATTTGGATTTGGTCGTGGGGATGGACTGTTGGGGTGGTGGTAATTTGGGTTTGGTGATGGTGGATCTGGATTAGTGGTGGTAATTTGGGTTTGTTTACTGGGTTTGATTTGGGAAGAACAAGAACAAGTTGTAATGTTCTTATGGAAAATAATAATGATAAGTAATAATGTTCTTTTGCTGGGTTGCTATTCTTTTGCTTGGGTTTGATTTAAAAAAAAATTCATTTTACTTAAAAAAAAGTAAAATTTTTGTTTGAAAGAAAATAATTTTTTTTGTTTGTTTGTTTTTTATTTTTTAAATTAAAATTGAGTAATTAATTTTTTTTTTAATTTTAGCATTTAAAAAATATTAAATAATTTTTTAATAATATTTTATTAATCCGTTAGTCTTTCCGTTAATTTGGTGACTGAACAGTATTTCAAGGACTTAAATGAAGGGCGTTAATTGGTTTAGGGACTAAAAATGGAAAAAATAAAATGTAGGGACTAAAATGAAAAAAAGTCAAAATATAAGGACTAAAAGTGCATTTACGCCTTTCTTTTAAGTTCCAATGGTTGCAACGGTAATGATCTTCAAGATGTTGAAATCATCTCTACTATGAAAACCCTAAGTTTTGTGTAAAGGAAAGCTCCTCAAAGATCTTACAAAAGATTCACACAAAACAGCAATGTATGAGCAACAATACAATATGGACAACCTTCAAAAACGTGGCTAGGGTTTAGTTTATATACCTAGGGTAAAAACATAAAACCCTAAACGTTTAATGAAGTAGGGCTGAGTTGGAAATTCTGCAGAAAAATCAACCTGTGCGATTTTCGATTGATCGAGTCTATTCTTCGATCGATCGAGCCAGGCCAAAAGTCCCAAGTACTTCTGCAGCCACTCGATTCCAACTTTACAATATTAAACCAACTTTGAGCAAGTCTAAATAAGACTAAATACAATGTTTTGATCATGGTTTGCCAACATTACAAATTAGAGCTCTAAATACATAAAATCCTAAGACCTTAGAACCTAACAGTTCCTTGTATTTTGTGGGATTTTATTGTATTGGGTTTAATACCATGTTGGTGAAGACTCAAGCTTAAATGAAGCGAGTGTCTCATGGGTAAGGTATTCTCGTAAGGTAGTCGTGAAACATTCTGCCTAGAGGATTTTCAAGAGTGACTTTCTTACCCTTCACCCATACTATATATACCCTCATTACCCACAAATGTATGAGAGGCTATTCAGAGAGAAAAACCCTAGATAGGTTTTCTACAACACACACACCCATCTTTTTGAGAGCGAGCTACTTATCCTTAGTGAGAAATTATTATAGCCTCTTCTTCATCCCTTTCCCATTGTCATACCTTGAGAGGAGATTTGTACCCAAACACAACCCATACCTATTAAGAGTGTAGAGAGTGTTTTGGAGCTTGGGAAGCTTTGGAGATTTGCCAAAAGAAGCCGGTGAGGCTTGGTGGATGCAATCGGGCATATTGCGGGATCCAGAAAGTTAGACAAGACATGGTTTCGAGAATCTTTGTTGGAGTAGGAGCTTGAAAGACTTAGGTACATCAGGTAGATTAGGGTTGGAGGGTCTTTTCCTAACTCATGTATCCCAACTGATTGTCTCGTGGATCGATTATCGCTTGGAGGGTGGCGGAGAGGTTTTTTGCCGAGTTCTTTGGTTTCCTTTTCAATAACACATCAGCATGTTATCTTGTGTTTGCATTCTCTCTTCCCTTACTCTTGTGCATTACTTTTGTTTTTGGTTGATCATGTTTATGCACTAGAGTAGTTTTGGTTGTTTGCGCTTCATTTACTCTTGTTTCCGCACTTAGATAAGTTAGAGTAAAATCAATCGAGTCGTAACTTTTAATTTGGGGGTCTAAATGACTCTTGTGTTTTCAACACGTTTTCAAGCTTTCAATTGGTATCAGAGCGGGTACAAGTGTTTTGGTTTCATTACCTAAGCGTGATCCTTGACCCCTTGTGTGTTTTGCCATGGATAATGCTTTTTATGCTTTTATGGATATTATTGATTGTAACATGCCATGTGTTTGTGATAATGCCTCTATGAGTGTTAATCTTCATAATTGTGATGGCATGTTACTTGAATTTATGGGTGTTGTTAACAAACTCTTGAAGAAAGAAGATAAGAAGTTTCAAAAGAATTTGAGCAAATTCATTTGTGAAAAGGATGATTTGATTGCTAAGTTTAATGAATCCAATAAATTGGTTGAAAAATATAAGAAGCTTGCTAGAATTTCTCTTGAAAAGATGAAAGAGTTTGAATGTTTAAATATGGACTTGAATGCTAAACTTGTTTTTTTTAACAAACTTGTTGATGAGCTAAAATATGAAAATAAATCTCTTAAGATGTATGCCGAATGTTTGATTGCTGAACATGTTGCTAAAAAAGAAGATAATATATGTTGCAATCATGTTGTGGTACCCAATTGTGTGCCTATTGTGTGTTCTACCTCAAACGACAAATCGGTGTACATTCCTCCACACAAAATAAATCAAAAAGTGGAGAGAAAGGCTCTTAGGCCTAAGCCTTTGTTTAGGTCCCATCCTAGGGAATTGAGTGGATCTAAGTTTATTCCTACTTGCCACCATTGTAGTGTGATTGGTCATATAAGACCTCAATGTCATAAGTTGAAGAGGAAACAAACCTATGTTGTTAGATCCCTTTCCAAAAATTCTAGTGGACCTAAACACATTGTTTATCACAATTATGGTGCTTTTGGTCACCTAAGACCGCATTGCTCTAAGTTTAAAGCTCTTAAAAGAATTAAAAGAAAAGAGAAACTTGAGCTGTTTGGAAGTTGTGATATAAAAGATAAACCAGATTTGGGGAAAAATGGTAAGTTGTTAAAGAAATTTTTTAATATTCTTGCCTCCTTGTTTATGTGCATCTTCGGTTCTCATTCTTCCAACCCTCATCTTACTACTCATGAGATACTCATTCCAAACAATCAATCCGTTTGGATGAGGAAGGGTTCGTATGATTGAGTTTTTGTTCTTTTGGTCCTTGATCTAATTCTTTCGATCTTTGTTGGACCTTTCATGCATTATTTGTCATATCTTCATGCATTTTGTACATCTTGCATTTCGTTATATGCATTGTTTTGTTTTGATCTTATTTTCATGTTTTAGTTTTGTGTGAGTAAAAATCCAAAACCACATAAAAAGTGAAAAATTTGAAAAGTTTGATCGTATATGTTTGAGCACATTTCACATGTGAGTTTGGCCTAGTACCTTCATACTAATGGCGTAGTGCATTTATGAGCTTAGCTTGTCTTTATATGCACATTTATCTGTGTGGAAAAAATCTTGAAAACTATGTGTGATTGTTGTAAAATGATCTTCAAGCTTGTCATTAATGATTGGTCAATAGTCTTGATAGTCTTGATAGTCTTGATGCTTGCATAGAGTTGTGCCTATATCTCTTTCCACTTTATTTTTTTTGCAAAAAAGCTCACTAAATGTAAATCTCCAAATGAAAAAGAGATATTGAGCTGCAAGAGCCTATCGCACATACTAGTATTTAATTAAGAAAAAGGGAAATCAACTTTTTGTTTTGAAATGTATGGTGCTCAAAAAGCCAAAAACTTATTCTAAATGTTGAAATATCAAAAATTTCAAGCACCGATCTCAAAAAGAGGTGTATTATCCAAAAATGATCAATTGTTATGATTTATGCAGAGGCCAAATGAAAAGCTTCTAAGATTTATAATCAATTTGTGGGAGGTCATATATGCTCATTTCTATAATTAAGATAGTCCACTTGACTTAGTACTAGTTGTATATGTCTTGATTGAATTGATCATTAAAGATTCACTCTAGACTAAGGACTATTCCACACTTGATCCACACACACAACACACAAGTTGAATGCGTATTTCATATGTGTGATTGTACTTGCTCAAATGTGATGTGTGGGTGCTCAACCATTTGTGGATCAAACCAAAAGGATTTTTGTTCTTTTGTTTGCTTTTGGAAGTGATTTGTATCACCCATGTTTTTCAAAGTTTTTCAAGTTGTTTTTGTGTGAAAACCATATTTTCTGGGTATTTTCGTGACCCATTTCATGTGTATGCTCAACTAGGAGTTAAATGGTCCAATTCTCAAGTTTTTCAGCTTTTGACAGAGAGTTTCACAACTGTTTCGTTGTTGTTTCGCGAGTAAAGCTTACCAGTGAGATACCAGTGAAATACTAGCGAGATACTAGCAAAATTTTCGCGAGAAGCTAACCAACGAGATACCAACGAAAATTTCCAGAACAGTTTTTTAAAGGGCATTTCGCGGGTCATTTGTTTTAAATGCCTCCCATCCTCTCCCAAACTCCTGTCTTAATGTTTCTATATCAAAACCTAACTAAATTTAAGTGTTTTTCATTCCATTAACATCTCTAAGGTAATCTTTAACTCTTTTCATTGATTTTGATCCTTAGATTATGTTTTTGGGAGTTTTATATTCATAGTTGAGATTTTCTCAAATGGGAGTTGGAAAACTTAATTTTTGTCAATCTTTTTGATTGGGCTTTGTTTTAATTGATAATTTGCTTTGGTTTTTGGCCCCTTGTGGCAAAAATAACATATATTTAGGCAAGATTATCATACGTTCTTGCATTATTTATCATACATGTGTAGTGTGTGCACTCTAAATGTTTGATAAAATGCCCAAATGGCATTTTCTCATTGTTTTGGACTCCGATGAGTACCAAATTTTAAGGATCACCATAATTATTCATGTTTATCATGTTTTGATCATTGGTGGTATGTTTTATACACTTTGTCCCATGGGTGTTTATTCATGCATTGATCATGCATCTCACATGCACACTAGATGCACCTTTGCTGCACACACTCTAACACTTGACATGTTCTTACATTCACTCATGCTAGTTAAGTATTTTTAGACCTTTTAGCACATATAACATGTTCTTGTGTCTTTGTCATGCCTAGGTTTATATCATGTTTCATCATTCTTAGCATGTCATGTTCTTTATGCTTTGTAGCATTTTTTTAAGATGTTTTATTCTACGTTTGAGCTTCATTTTTCTCATACATCTTGCACCCCTCATGCATCATCTTTTACCCTTGTTCATATCTTCTTTTCTTTTCCTCATTCCTCTTGATTAATTTGTCTATTCATGACAAAAAGGGGGAGTGTATCGTCATTTCTATATGACTCATGTACACACTCTTAGGGGGAGAAATTCTACCTCATGCACATTCGTAAGGGGAGAAAGCTATAGGGGAGATGCATATACCAAGAGGGAGAAGACATTGTTTTTTTGAGAAAATGTTGATTTACTTTGTGCTTGTTTTCTCGTTGCTTTATGGTGCGTTGATATGCTTTATTGCTTTCATTGCGTTGTGATTATGTGTTGGACATGCTTTTATCCTTATGATATTTTGCTTTATTGGTTGCATGTTCGGATGATCATTTGCTTACATGATCATTGTAGTCATTTCTATATGACTGTTTTGGTGTATGATCAAGTTGCTCACATGTTTCATTTCATGTTTACTTGATCGGAATTTACTTGTTACATTATACTTGTCCTGTTTATCACTTGATTTGCCTTGAGGGTCTAATGCATTTTGTGCAAGTGTTTCAGGTTATAGGTATCTTGTTCCAAGTGCATCACAATTTTTAGATTTAGGTGTGAGTGAGTTTTGCCATTGTTCCCAAACTCATGTTTAAGTCTAGAGTTTGTTATAGGGTGTTTTGTCATGGAATAGCCCAAGCGAGAGATTGTAAAGTTGTGATTTACAACTATGTTTTATATTGGCTTTATTCCATAACAAAAATGTGTTGTAATTGCTTCAATTTTGTTCCTTGTATTTTGTGGGATTTTATTGTATTGGGTTTAGTACCATGTTAGTGAAGACTCAAGCTTAAGTGAAGAATCAGTGGATCTCGCAGGTGTCTCACTGGAAGCTAACCCGCGAAAGAGCCATGTGAGGAGTACATGACTGGAAGCTAAAGAGTCATGCCAGACTGTCGTTTTCGCGAGTGTCTTATGGATAAGGCCTTCCTGCGAGGTAGTCGCGAAACATTCTACCTGGAGGATTTTCAAGAGTGACTTTCTTACCCTTCACTCATACTATATATACCCTCATTACCCATAAATGTATGAGAGGTTATACAGAGAGAAAAATCCTAGATATGTTTTTTACAACACACACACCCATCTTTTTGAGAGAGAGCTACTCATCCTTAATGAGAAATCATTATAGCCTCTTCTCCGTCCCTCTTCCATTATCATACATTGAGAGGAGATTTGTACACAAACACAACCCACACCTATTAAGAGTGTAGAGAGTATTTTGGAGCTTGGGAAGCTTTGGAGATTTGCCAAAAGAAGCCGGTGTGACTTGGTGGATGCAATCGGGCGTATTACGGGATTTAAAAAGTTAGACAAGACACGGTTCCGAGAAGCCTTGTTGGAATAGGAGCTTGGAGGGTTTAGGTACATTGGGTAGATTAGGCTTGGAGAGTCTCTTGCTAACTCATGTATCCCAACTGATTGTCTAGTAGATCAATTATCTCTTGGAGGGCGGCGGAGAGGTTTTTCGTCGAGTTTTTCGGTTTCCTCTTCGATAACATATCGACGTGTTATCTTGTGTCTGTATTCTATCTTCCCTTACTCTTGTGCATTACTTTTATTGTTGGTTGGTCATGTTTTTGCACTAGAGTAGTTTCAGTTGTTTGTACCTCATTTACTCTTGTTTCCGCACTTAGATAAGTTAGAGTAAAATCAATCGAGCTGTAACTTTTAATTTGAGGGTCTAAACAGCTCTTGTGTTTTCAACATATTTTCGAGCTTTCAAAAACAAAACAAAATAAAAACTAAACAACCAAACAAAAATAGACAAATAAAATGAAAGCAGAAAGAAAGATGCATATGCATGAAGGCATGATAGAAAGATGCAGATGCATGAAAATATGATTCCACAAGCAGATAAGAAATCAAGTAAAGAAAGTCCTACTTTAGATAGACAGAATTAAAGTAGAAGACAAACAAAAAAGACAATTAAGTCTTAGGCTCCTTTCTCACCCACACAACACGAGCTTTTGGCCGTGAAGATGAAAAGACACGTGTCCTACTATAACTACTAAAGGACATAGAAGAATTAAAATTCTTCTGAAGTTGAGTTAAAAATCTCAAAAATTTTAATAACTCACCAAGAGTTTTTATGACAACGGGGGTCAAGGATCACACTCAGAAAATTAATCCAATCAGAGTGTATCGGCTCTGATACCACTTATTGGGAAATTTAGACCCCGGTTGATATAATTAACAAGTTTTAAATCCAAGTTGTTAATTAGATTTATTATGAATAAAACTTGTTAAAACAAACAAACATCAATATCATGTCAAAATCGTGCAGCGGAAAAAATAAATAAAACAAGATATGGTGACCTAGGAAAACCAATGAAACAAACTAGTTTCACAGTAAAAAACCTAGGGGGAAACCTTCCCGAAAAGAAATCCACTATAGTAAAGAGAAGTTTCAGATCTAGCACAAAACCTTTGTCCATAGACTTTACAATCCCTATAGATGAACTCACAGCAGAAACCTTCTACCGCTTTAGAACCTCTGAACCCTTCAATATATGAATGCCACCCTTTAATGCAGGAATCCCAGTACATGACTAACCAATTGCGCAGATCCTAGTGTGCGACTTAATCACCAACTAGAAGAAGATTGTTGGCTGCAAAGTTTTTTACTTCATCAACAATGAGGATCAAGAAGCACTTGGTTACAAAATCTTAAGACGCAAAAGACGCAGTAGCTTCTTTCAGAGAAAATAAGATATAGGTCACCTTTTGCATATGTTCTCCTTGTATTTTTTTCTGTGACGACCTCTAAAATAAGCCTTTTATAGGTCTAGGGTTGTGAGAAAAGAAACCCTATACATACATGTCACCATGGGCTGAAAATTAGAAATATGAAAATCTAAATTCCCGTAACCTCGACAGATAGCAGGTGTCGCTCAGGTGTTGAGCAGGTGTTGAGATTTAAATTTCAACAGATACAGCTATCGAGGAGATAGGAGTTTTTTCGATCAATCTACAAGTTGTCGAGAAGCTATCGAGATTGCGATAAGAAAAAGCTTAAGAATATCAATAGATAGCCTAACTGTTGAGAGGTGTTGAGCAGCTATCAAGCTATCTGTCCACAGGTGTCGAGCTATCTGTCCAGTTTTAGTGAACAACTTTTCTTCACTTATTTCTTGGTCTAATCTTCATGGCTTTAATACTAGACTTGAACAACATGTTTCTTCAAGTATTAAATGTTAGGTTCTAAAGTCTTAGGATTTTATGTATTTAGAACTCTAATTTGTAATATTGGCAAACCATGATCAAAACATTGTATTTAGTCTTATTTAGACTTGCTCAAAGTTGGTTTAATATTGTAAAGTTGGAATCGAGTGGCTGCAGAAGTACTTGGGACTTTCGGCCTGGCTCGATCGATCGAAGAACAGACTCGATCGATCGAAAATCGCACAGGTTGATTTTTCTGCAGAATTTCCAACTCAGCCCTACTTCATTAAACGTTTAGGGTTTTATGTTTTTAACCTAGGTATATAAACTAAACCCTAGCCACGTTTTTTAAGGTTGTCCATATTGCTTTGTTGCTCATACATTGCTGTTTTGTGTGAATCTCTTGTGAGATCTTTGAGGAGCTTTCCTTTACACAAAACTTAGGGTTTTCAAGGTAGAGATGATTTCAACATCTTGAAGATCATTACTGTTGCAACCATTGGAACTTAAAAGAAAAGCAAGCGGGGAGCTTGTAGCTGATTGAGGAATTCAAGAAAGAAGTAGTCCGTGGATTCGGAGCCTGCACGTGGTCGTGTCAGGAAGTTCTACTGGTGGGTAGCATTAGGAAGTCGAGCGGGGAGCTTGTAGTCCTTTTGTAAGAACTTCAATTCTTTTATAGTAAATTCTGTTATGCCTTGAGGATCGGTGGGTCAAATCCTCCCCAGGTTTTTACCGTGTGGTTTCCTGGGTGATCATATCTTGTGTTCATTTATTTTCCGCTGCATTATTATTTTTGATATGATTGTTTGATTGCTTTAACCTAGAATTGCATAATTTGACTAAGTAACAACTTGGCTAATTAATCTAGGCTACGTAATCTGGTTGTTTAAGGGGTCTAAATTCCCGTCAAGTGGTATCAGAGCAGGTAGCTCTTTTTGTTTGAGATTTTTAATCTCTGAGCTGATCCTTGACCCCTGTTGTCATGGAGCATGGACACTCTCTGTTTGTTCCTCCTCACTTTGATGGGAACAACTATGCTTATTGGAAAGTAAGGATGAAAGCATTCCTGAAATCCATTGATGAAAGGGTTTGGAATTCCGTTGAATACGGATGGGAGAAGCCCGCTACTCCTGTGAGTGAGTGGCAAACTTCTGAAAAAGAAGCAGCAAGCTTTAATAGCCAAGCTATGAATGCCATCTTTAATGCTGTTTCTATGGAGGAATTTAAGAGGATCTCTAATGTTGAGGTTGCTCATATTGCTTGGAAAATCCTCCAAACTGTGCATGAAGGCACAAAGGCAGTTAAGATAAACAAACTGCAACAATTGACTTCTAGATTTGAAAGCATTAGAATGTCTGACGATGAATCTTTTGATGAATTCTATGCTAAATTAAATGATATTGTCAATTCTGCTTTTAATTTGGGTGAAATCTATGATCAACCTAAAATTGTTAGGAAGATTCTTAGATCTTTAACTGAAAACTTTAGACCCAAAGTGACTGCCATCACTAAAAGCGAGGATGTGGACTCCATCCTTGTTGATGAGCTTGTAGGATCTCTTCAATCCTATGAGTCTGACCTACCCAAAGCGAACAAATCCAAATCAATGGCTCTTAAGTCAGTTGATGATGTTGATGATGGTGGATTTGATGATGAGCTCTCTGCTTCAGAGATTGCCTATCTTGCCAAAAACTTTAAGAACTTTCTTAGGAATACAAATAGAAAGGCAAGAGGTACTTACACTGCTGAACCTAGAAATTTTAGGAAGAATGATCCCACTAAGGTTAACAATTTTGAAAAACCTAGAGAAAATTTTGGTCAATCTTCTAATAACTCTTTGGGTCTTCAGTGTTTTGGCTGTCAAGGGTATGGTCATGTGAAATCTGAATGTCCTACATTCTTGAGGACTAAGGGTAAAGCTATGGCTGTAACCCTTATGTGGCGTTTGGTATAGGGGAATCCACATTACTTTTAGCATCCAGATTCCTAGGAATATGATTCCTAGGAATCACATTCTTAAGAATGTAGCTATTCCTATGTTTGGTTTATTCCCAGGAATCTTAAATGAATTATTTATTTTTCCCATTTTATCCTTAGATTTGAATGTGAACTACCAAGTCATTTAAAAAAAAGGGTTAAAATTGTCAATTTATAAAACATAAAATTTCCTTTAAGCTTGGGAATCTGGATTCCCACCTGTTTTAAAGGAAATCCACATTCCCACTGAGAGGGGTTTAAGGGGGGAATCCAGATTTCCCTGACATCTGATTTCCTAACATGATTTGCAACCAAACATGGGAATCTTTAAACATTCCTAGGAATCCTAAAATATTACCCTGTACCAAACGCCACATTAGTGATAATGAGGTTTCTGATGATGAGTCCGGTGGTGACGAGGATGGAAACTTCATTGCTTTCACGGCTACTGCTATAGTCAATGAAAGCATATCTGCTGAAGAGAACCCTTCTGATGGGGAACTCTCTGAAGATGCAGATCTTCAAGAGGCCTATAAAAAACTTTGCAAAATTGCTGCAAAGGATGCTATGAAAGTTGAACTTGGCCTAAAGAAAATTGATTCTCTTGAGCTTGAAAAGAAAAATTTGCTTGTTAAACTGTTTGATGCTAATGAGCTTTTGAACAATGTTAAATCTGAGAACATGCTTTTGCTTGATAAAGTTAGAACTTTGGAACATGATTTATCTGTTGCTAGATCTGCTAGTTCTAAACTTGATCACATGCTGAATGTTCAAAAGTATCATTCTGATAAAACTGGGTTAGGATATGTTGAAAGCATCTTTGATTCTGGACCACATTCCACTACTTTTGTTCATTCTTCTTCTTCTAAACCCTCTGTGAGTGAGGTTGTGAGTGAAACTGTCAAACTGCCTGTGAGTGAGGTAGTTAAACCTGTAGAAGTTTCACCACCTAAGAAGATTAGGATAGACTTAAGAGATTCTAAACCTAAGGAGCCTACCAAATCTAAGGACAAGATGCAAGGTAAACCTGCATGGGTTTGTCATTATTGTGGTAAGTCTAGACACATTCGTCCTAACTGTTACAAGCTTCAAGCTGATAAGAGAGCAAATAAACCAAAAGTGCCTGTGCCTCAAGCACAAGATCCTATGGCATTAATTGGTGAATTGTTAAAGGTGTTAAATCTTTATTCCAATCCTTGAGTTGGGAATCACTCGAATGTGAATAAGAACTCCAATGCTCGTGGTGCATCTAAAAAGTTTTGGATGCAAAAGACTCGAACTAATTGAGTCTTTTTGATATGGTCCTTGTGCTTCATTGCTCTTTTCCTTTGTGACCATTGTTCTTTGGTTTTTGTGTTTTTGTTCTAGGACTTGCATTGCATTACATTCATGCATTTCATTCTTGGATTTATTTGTTTTCTCTTTTAATAATTTAAAAAAAAAAAAAAAAGGGAAAAGGAGGAAGCAAAAATTATGTTTAACATGATGTTTCTTGGTTTTTGAAAACAAGGTTGGTCAATTTATTTACACATAACATGTCTTATGTACCTTGTTTAGCTTTGATGAGCTTATTTATTGCACCTTACTAGTTAAAGCTTTGTAGTGCATGTTATGTGGGAAAGATGTTTATGGTGTTTGTCACTTTGTCTTAATCTTGAAGTCACATGTTATTTGACTGTCGGACTTGATCCTTTTGAGAAAGGCATAAATAACCATCTCACCACTGTTCATTAGCCAATCATGAATACCTTAGTGCATATCATAAGATTTTGTACTCGAGAAAGTGTAGCACATGCACAAAAAGAACATAAGGTGTAGCCTCTTTAAATGCTTAAATGCTTAATGCTTAAAACTATGTGTACTATTAGGCTTGATGCCATTTCACATAATCTAATCTGGTATGTACTATTAGGTTTTATGCCAAATTTCACCTAAATAATGGGGCAAAATACAAGAAACTTACATGATTGCAAGCTTTTGTTCTAGGAGATGTGGGAGTTATAGGATGTAACTCTTTAGGTGATAGTCTCTTTTGAATTCTATGTGATGAATTTTGTAGACTTTGTGATTGATTGCTATTCACATATCACCTCACATGTATCTCAAGTTTTTACTAGTATCACACACTACACAAGTTACTCTTTGTTAAACACTGTACATGCTAGTGTGTGTTTTTGGTCTGACCAACCAAGTTTGAAAATATCTTGAAATTTATGCACAACATATTTGTTGCTTGAGAAAATTCAATGGGAGAATGATCGAAATTTGTTTTAAGAAAATTGGGTTCAAAATTTTGGGTTTTTGAAAGAGCATTCCATCTCATACTCATGCATTTTGTTTCTTCAATTTAATGCTTTGAGGAGTTATTTTTAAAATTAGGTTTGTGTTTTTCAAAAACTGTGATTTTTCTAAAAATTCAGTGAGCCTCAGCCGATTTCGATCGATCCAGCCTGTTTTTCGATCAATCGAAAAAGTGCTCTCATTTGTCTTAAAATGACTGTGTGTTTCGATCGATCGAATGTAATTTTCGATCGATCGAATGTCGTGGAAAAGCTTTTTTAAAAGTTCAGATATGACTTTTTCAAACTCAATATTCAAACTTTTCAAACTTTTTCTTCTCTCTCTCCGAGTTGGCAAGGCTCCACATAGCGATTTTTGTCGTTTTCTTCCGAAGTTTTTGCAAAATCTCTCTCTCCTCAAGCCGGTAAGACTCTTTTGTCCTTCCTTTTGAATTTATTTTCATGTTTTCATGCATAAATCCATGCATTTGAGGGTGATTTTCGGACTTTGCATATTTGGGATTTTCTGTTGATTCAAGCCTTATTTTATGCAATTGATCATTGGG
The DNA here is from genome assembly GCA_032727855.1 of Quercus ilex subsp. ballota. NCBI lineage: Eukaryota > Viridiplantae > Streptophyta > Magnoliopsida > Fagales > Fagaceae > Quercus > Quercus ilex. The sequence goes on along the minus strand of CM064911.1, from coordinate 31,148,409 downwards.
TTTTTGTGGGGACACATCTTAAACATGATTCTTACATGTTAATTTGATCAATTTTGAGTTTGGTGAAAAATTGAAAAATCTAGGGTTTGTTCTTGATCCGAATTGGGGCTTTTGTTAAATAGGGTAGAATTTGATGAAATTGGCTTGTTGTGTTGTTGTAATTAAGCATTATAATCTATGGGATGTGTTTTGTAATGCTCAATTCATCATTATATTTAAAAATTTCAACAAGTGGTTCTCAGTTTTTGGGATTTTTTATAGAAATTCCCTGTTCAAGCCAATTTTGTCAAATTACTCTCAATTAAACTTAATTGTTTACTGCATTAGATCATGCATCACAACATTTTATTGTTCATGCATCATATAGATTTTTTTGTTCTATATTCTTTATTGTGCTAATTTGCAGTCTGCCCTTGGTTTTGTTTTCTCTTGTTCTTTGTGGTTTTCACTTTGTGTCTCTGTCCTTTCCTTAGCACTATGCCTAGGAAGACTAGAGCCCGTAGGAATGTTCCCTCACCTTCTCCTTCACCCCCTCCATCCTTTGACCGTGAGAAGTTTTCGAGTGAGAAAAACCAAGAGATTTATGAGAAGCTGAACGTTAAGAGAAAGATATGGGCTGAGCGTTCTGTTCATTTAGATAAACTTGATCCTGCCATTAGGGCAAACCTTGAGCGTAGGGGCTGGTTACCCTTGGTGGATGTTTCTGATCCTCCTCCACCTTCTGCCTTGATAAGAGAGTTCTACTCGAACATCTCTATCCGCATCTATGATTCCAACACTCTAGTCAAGAGTTGGATACGAGGCGTAGAGTACACCATTACTCCTCAGATAGTGGCTGCTGCTCTAGAGGTACCATTGGTTCTGCATCCTGTCTATCCATATGATGTGTCTCCCGAGATTAGTGATGTCTTGTCTTACATCACTGGGACTACTGTCCAGTGGGGTTCTGATCCTCGGATCACTTCTGCTGAGCTCTCCGGGTTATATTATCTGTTCTTTAGGATAGCTTGTCATTCTATCTGGCCTATTTCCCATGTTCACACTATTCCTCTTGAAAGGTGTGTATTTTTGTACGCTTTGGTTACTGATGCTCCTATTAGTTTTCCCCATCTTTTTCTTCGTTCTTTGAACGATGTTTATAGGAGTTCATCTTCTGCTCATGCTCTTGTGCATCCTATTTTCATTCATAGGATTCTTCTTTATCTTGATATTAGTGGCTTTCCTTCCTCTAAGCCCGTTCATGTGATAGCTCCTATAGGTGCGTCTTTTCTTAGACAGAGGGCCGCTCATCTTTGAGCTGGTTCTAAACACCCTAGGTCTGAGCCCTCTAGTAGTGCACCTCCTCCTTCTTCTTCTGCAGGTCTTGCTGGTGAGGATATTCCTGATCCAGTTGGTGATGATGCTGCTGCTGCCGATATTCCTCCACCTCCTTCGGCCGACTTCGATGTTCGGCGTACTTTGGAGACTTTCATGACCGTTCAGGCGGCTCATGGTCAGATTTTGGTGGACTTGCTGGACGAGATTCGTGCTCTCCGAGCTGATTTTGCGCGTCTTCATTCACCCTCACCACCTCCTTTTGATGGCGACTTGTGATTGTCCTTTGGCATTCCGTCACGAAAAGGGGGAGTGGAGTTTTTGACTTGTAGTGGAGTTTTTGTAGTTAGGGGGAGATTTTTGTTGTTTTAGAGGAGCTAGTGGAGTTTTAGATTGTATCTAGGTGCTTCACTTTGTATATCATTTTTTTTTTTTTGGATATTCATGTTAGGGGGAGTAACATTGATTGATATACATGTTATTTTTTTTTATTCTTGTTGTTTTGTGATTCACTGCGTATTGATTTATATTGATTGAGTTGATCATTCGTATATGTCTTTATTTTGTGTTGTGTGAATCTTACAAGAATGTTATACCTGTTGTTTTACTCTTTTCTGTCCCACATGCGTTTATGCGTTTGTTGAGTATTTCAGGATTATACAGGTTGATTCAACTAAGCTGCTGTCTACACTTGCAACTGATGGATAGTAGTTAGGCTGAATTTGAATTTATGAGCATTATCTTTGTAAAGGGCTTTTTATTTGTAAAACTTTGAGCTGTTAATTAGGGTTTTGTCACGGATTGCCAAAGGGGGAGTTTGTTAGGTTCTAAGGTCTTAGGATTTTATGTATTTAGAACTCTAATTTGTAATATTGGCAAACCATGATCAAAACATTGTATTTAGTCTTATTTAGACTTGCTCAAAGTTGGTTTAATATTGTAAAGTTGGAATCGAGTGGTTGCAGAAGTACTTGAGACTTTCGGCCTGGCTCGATCGATCGAAGAACAGACTCGATCGATCGAAAATCGCATAGGTTGATTTTTCTGCAGAATTTCCAACTCAGCCCTACTTCATTAAACGTTTAGGGTTTTATGTTTTTACCCTAGGTATATAAACTAAACCCTAGCCACGTTTTTGAAGGTTGTCCATATTGCTTTGTTGCTCATACATTGCTGTTTTGTGTGAATCTCTTGTGAGATCTTTGAGGAGCTTTCCTTTACACAAAACTTAGGGTTTTCAAGGTAGAGATGATTTCAACATCTTGAAGATAGGGTTTTCAAGGTAGAGATGATTTCAACATCTTGAAGATCATTACCGTTGCAACCATTGGAACTTAAAAGAAAAAGCAAGCGGGGAGCTTGTAGCTGATTAAGGAATTCAAGAAAGAAGTAGTCCGTGGATTCGGAGCCTGCGCGTGGTCGTGTCAGGAAGTTCTACTGGTAGGTAGCATTAGGAAGTCGAGCGGGGAGCTTGTAGTCCTTTTGTAAGAACTTCAATTCTTTCATAGTGAATTCTGTTATGCCTTGAGGATCGGTGGGTCAAATCCTCCCCAGGTTTTTACCGTGTGGTTTCCTGGGTGATCATATCTTGTGTTCATTTATTTTCCGCTGCATTATTATTTTTGATATGATTGTTTGATTGCTTTAACCTAGAATTGCATAATTTGACTAAGTAAAAACTTGGCTAATTAATCTAGGCTACGTAATCTGGTTGTTTAAGGGGTCTAAATTCCCGTCATTAAACACATCATAAATCTACCCAAATACAAGTAAAGTGCGTTTTGTTAAAGGATTAGCCAACTATATAAAATAATGACATATGTTCTTAACAAGTGAAACACATATGTCCTAATAGTACCTATTAAGCTATTGTTTGAATTTTTGGTAACATGAAAACTTTTGCTCTATTCCAAGGCCAAGTTTGTTAACCATTGTGACAATTACTTTATTGCTACCTAAATTATTAACAATAATCTATTTCTCAACGAGCAACTCCACATCTTCTCTAGTGTTGATAAGAAAATCCAATAGCACCATATAATTGCATATGTAAGCTTCAGATGGATAATGGCACTACTCCATGGCCATGAGGTTTCTGAAAATGCCTTCAGTTTGGTCATGTACCTCCAAGTGCAGGACTTCTAAGAAAGTTTGAGTATTCACCAAGCACGGAATGCATGCAAGAGCCATGAGCAAGTGATGCAAGGAAATATTTCTATGAGGTTACTTTTCTTGAATTGTATGTCAAGCAACCTTCTCCCTCCGGCTTTTTTGCATTATGAAGAGTTTCAATAGGTTTTCCAGTGGAATGTTTTACTTTCTTCTTATCAATGTTTGTTTGTTTGTTTGTTGTTGTTGTTGTTTTTTTTTTTTTTTTTTACGGGCAAGCTTAAGAAAGGAATCACATTTGTTTTGTTCAGACTTGGAAAATTGTACTTAACCCGTCAAGAATAAAAAATAGAAGATGATTTTCAAGTAATAAGTCTTTTTGTATATGTTTCCTCAGCAATGGCTTACTTAATATGCAATCATTTTCATCTCCTCTCACATTGCAATATCCATCTTCTTCACTTGCATAACTTTCATCTTCTCCACACGCAGGAGTCCTATTACAGAGCCCATCACTCACAGCAGACCTCAAGAAGTGCTCAATGATAAAAATTGAATCCAATACAACCATTTTCACAAAATCTTCGCTGCTGATATCAAAGATATCTTCATTACAGCAATGAATCTTTAATTCGTTTGCTTTTTTGACACTTGCAATATCCTTGTGGCATTTCCTAGTCCGATAACAGAATTCCCTGAGATATCTTAGTTTCAGCATTTCCATGGCACACAGTTCATACTCCCCGTTGTGAAGAGGGCCTATTGAAATTAGCTTTGGAGTGTGGGCATCTTTGTTTACCTCGCAAAGTTTCTTGGGGACCCTATAGATGCCACACTCAGGCCACTGAACTGGCTCCATGGCTAGTGGTATGTCAATGGCTACCTCATTGCATCTCATTTCTTTTTCAAATGTATTTAGCCAAGAAATAAATTCTTTTCTAAATGATTCAGTAGGGTTAGCCTTTTTTTCCAATAATAATCAAAGTATACTTTTCCTAGGGGCAGGCAAACAACAATCATAAGCACGAGAATAGAATCTTTAATTTCGAAGGTAATTTCAATTAAAAACATTTAATGATAATTTACACACATACACGCAGTTACATATGAGATCAAAGTATCAAACCCCATTAAGGATGGAATACCGGGCTACATCCTATATGCAAAACAGTCAAGATGAAGGGCCACACCCCTGAATGATTAATCTTGTTTTGACTTGCTTTAAGTCTTTGTACCACTCACACATGACCTGATATTTTTTTTGGGTAAACATCACAAGGCTTGTTTCACTTGCATCTTATTCTCAAACAGGATGCATTCACACGTGAAACACGCATTCAGTTGCACATGCCTGCCACTTGATAGGTTCTATTATGAATAGGTTCTATTGTCAATGAATGTGTACCAATTAGTTAATAGTTAGCGCGCGTGTATATATATATATATATATATATATACTCTATGGAGGTAATTACTAATTAGGTACTCAATCTACCTTTCCATCCTCCACTAATTAAATATATTAAGTCAAAGAAAAATTTATTGCGACAGACATTTTTTTTAATATTCGATTTTTTATAATAATGGGGAGAAGGATTTTAGTAACTTTGATTATTTTAATAATTAAAAAATAATAAATTGCTACTAAGTTACTCGGTCTCTTGGCTACAAGACTCTCTTCTTCTTCTTCTTTTATTTTTTTTTATTTTTTTTATTATTATTATTTTTTTTATAGCGGAAACTACAAGACTCTCTTTGGTCACAGCAATTGACATCTTTGCTCATGGGGGTTGATAAAATTAATAGTCTTTGGTAAAAGTTTGCACCTAGGAAAACATGAAGAGAAAAATAAATAAGCACGCACAATAACTTAAGGAAGTCATACATGGATAGCTTGATCAATGACATAAGGCTATAGCTTTCTAGCTCAACAGTGTCTACATAATTAGAGACCTTCTGATCAAGACGTTCTAGGGCAGGCCCAAAACTTTGTTGAAGGGTCAAAACTCAAAAGACGATAGAAGGTTGATTAGACAAAATCCGTATCCTTATCTAGATGAGCAAAAGGAATGGACGAAATAAAAGAAGGCATAAGGACTAGCTAGGTCTATTTTAGCTATTTTTAATTTTAAATATTGTTTATATATATATATTTGTTTATAACTCGTTCTTCTTGCTTTTTGAAATACAAAATTGCATATATAGTTTTTCAACTTAGGTTTTATCAATATCTCTTTTACAAGTTGTTAAGAAAATTGATTTTCAATGATTATTTGGTATATTCATTCCAACTCACAACAATTTCAAAAAATGAAAATAAAAAAATAATTTAGAATTTCAATTATGTTGTATTTTTTTTTTCTATTAAAAAAATTAGTACATTTTTTGGATTGTTAGTATAATTTTGGGAGCTTTTGTTTGTTTGATGTAGACCTGAAGCCTCCAAAAAAAATTTAGGATAAATGTAGGCCCAGGTCTTGAGCCAGGGACCAATAGGATTGCCAATCTTTAGGTTTGAATTCTTGGGGGACCTCAACAAACCTTCCACTTCTTCCTAAGGAGTGGAAGTGGATCATTGATTTGAGGGTTTAACTAACCTATTTAATCTTCTTGGACATTCCTAAGGAGTGGAAGTGGATCATTAATCTGAGGTTGCTAACGATGTTCTCAGATACATAATTTTTCTGTCAAAAATTAATTACACTCTTACCAACAGCTGCAGAATGCAATTATTGGTGTAAAATGTAATACAGTCTGATGTTAAAGTGAAAAGAGAGGATAAAGCTTTAGGGAAAATAAGAACTCTAGATCGGTTCTGAAACAACGCTTGGACTATGGAGCATCCAAAAGGTGAAGTACAAAAGTAGAACTTTTTAGAAAGGAAATAATAACACAAACAAAATTTATTGGCAATTTTAAAGTCAACACTTGCAATGCCAAACTTCCAACTAATATGATAATATTTCAGAAACAAAACTTAAATATGCTTGAACACAAAAGGCCTAAGGAAATTCAGTATAGTTACCACAAGGACTATGATCCCAACAACGGTTGCCGTTCCTCTCCAAATATCCCGAAAATAAACAGTTTTTAAGGCTTCCATATTTTTATTCCACCAGTTGCGGTAGTACTTATTAAGATCTTCAGCAACATCATGGTAATAGGATTTTTCTTCCACAATTTCTTGGCCAAGTTTGTTAACCATCTCGGCAACTGCTTTATTGCTACCTAATGAGTGAACAATAATCCCCTCCTCAACAAGCAACTCCACGTCATCTTTACTATTGATAAGAAAATCCAATAGCAAGATATAATTGCATATGTAAGCTTTATCTGGATAATGACACTGCTCGAGGGCCATGAGATTTCGGAAAAGGCCTTCAGTTTTGTTATCTACCACAAAGTGTGGGATTACCAAGCGAGTTTGCATACTCTCCAGGAAAGGAATTTTTTTTAAGCATGGTAAGCAATGCAAGAGCCATGAGCAATTGAAACATGGAAATATTTCCAACAATTTATTACCTTTTTGGATTTCTACCTGTAGTAAGTGTCTATTGACTCTATTTTTTCCTTCTTCTTTCCTATTTTGGAATATCAATCCTGCCATATCCAGCTTTGTTGCACTATGTCGATGTTCAATAGGAACTCCAGGTATTTGCTTAGGTGGGAGGAAGAATTTTCTCTGCAAATCAGTGAAATGTTTTACTGGCTTCACAATGCATTTCTCGTTGATAGAAAAGTAATTACAGGCAAGTTCAAGAAAACTAGGGGTAGTGCTTGTAAAATGTTGATATAAGTATAACTTGTCAAGAATAAAAAATGGAAGCTGATTCTCAAGTAATATCAAGTCTTGCATTATGCCATCCTTTAGCCCTGGTATGCTTAATATGTAATCATCATTATCCTGATTTCTCCAATAACTCCTCATGAAGAGCTCAATGATAAAGATAGAATCCAGTAGAACCATTTTCACGAAATTTTTATCTTTGGGGCGTAGAGAAATCTCTGGTGCATAACATTCGCAGATCTTTTCATCGTTATCTTCAATGATGCGTGCAAACTCCTTCTGGCCTGGACTAGTCCGAGAAAAGAACGCTTTGAAATAACGTTCTTTTACCATTTGCATGTCCTTCAATTCGTCTTTGTTGTGATGAACAGGGCCTATTGAAATTAGCTTTGGAGTGTAGGCTTCTTTCTTTACATCACGAAGTCTCGTGGGGACCTTGTAGATGCAACACTCGGGGGCCCGCTTTGGGTCCCCGACGCGTGTGATGTCAATGATAGTCTCTTCGCATTGAGGTCCATTTTCTTGTGAAGTATCTGTTGCACCGGCAGCCATGGCCAACTTTTCCTAGTGACAAACAACAATCATTAGCACCAGAATACAATCACCGACTCCAAAACTTATTCCATGAGGCACCATTTGCAGCCATTTTGAAATCAACACGAATAAGATTTTGTTCTCCAGATCTAATAGTCTAAAGAGTGTCAACCATCGAGTAATTTAAAAATCTTATATAATTTCCAAAAGCAAAAGTTGGAAAATTTAATTAATAATTCAAATTATATTATAATTGCACTTCTATTTTATGTCAAGTGTCATTTTGATTATTCCATTATTTAATTGTGTCAATTATGTTTAGGTGCAAATTCATGTATTCTAAACTTTAGAAAGCATGTATCTTTATTGATGATAACATTCTCTTTTTCCATACCACCTTGGACAAGGTAGAAAATACATGAGATTCTATAGGACTATGAAGAAGCGTTGGACCATAAGATGAATAGAGACAAAACTTCGATATTCTTCCGCAGGAACATGTAAAGGGACATCTGGGAGAAAATACAAGCAGAGTTTGGCATCAAAAGAAGTAAAATCCTGGACAAATACTTGGGCTTACCCGCACTCATTTGCCACTCAAAAACTGAATTCTTTTTGAAAATAAAAGAGTCAATTTGAAAAAGTTAAGGATTGGAAAGAGAATTTGCTATCACATACGCAATAGAATATACTCATCTAAGCCATAATTAAAGCAGTCCCTCTCTAAATATGTCATGAGTTGTTTCAATCACTCTTAATTCTTTATGACCAGATGATGATAAAAAATGTTTTGTGGGCTAGAAGAAGGGTGAGAGGAAGATTCATTGGGCAAAATTGAGTTCATAGTGTACCTCAAAATGGAGAGGTAGAATGGGGTTTAAGGACTTATAAGCTTTGAACTCAACATTCATGCTTTCTAAAGGTTAAATTACTAATTATTCCAAAAGTTTAAACTATTGAAATATGATTAATTTAATAATTTAACCCCATACTTCTAATACTTCCCCTCACACGTGGATTCAAACCCTCTTTTAATAAGTGAGGCCCAACTTATGAGATTTTAAATTGGAAGTAGAGTGGATAAGACATGATTTGAACATAGAATCTCTTGTTTTGATACCATGTTAAATAACTAATTTCCCAATAAGTTAGGGCATTTTTGTTAATGGTTTTCAAATATTGTTGTTCAAAGTGATGTGAAAATTATGATTTAAAAAGTGTTGTGAAAACACGTGTTAATAATACTTCTAATTAAAAAAAAAAAAAAAGGTGTTTGGTACCATATTTCATACAACATATTTTAAAATGCAATAAAACATAATTGTGCATTTGGTATGTGTATGTTTTAAAAAAAAAAAAAACGGATATTTTCTGACATGAATAGTAAAATCAATATTTATTTATTCTCACTGACAACACAGACCCTCCTTGCTCATCCAAGAGACCCTCCCTGCTGATCCCATCTCCCTCTTTTCTCTTCCAAACTTAACACAACTATACCACATATCAAATTAACACAATCCACAACACAGCAGCAATGAAAGAAGACAGTGTGCAAGAGAGGCAATAAAAAAAAATAAAAATAAAAATAAAAATAAAAATAAAAAGGAAGAAGAAGACAGCGTGCAAGAGAGAAAGAGGGGGGAAAAAACTGAGAAGTAGAGAGCATGCAGGGGAGAAAGAGACAAAAATAAAAAAAAATAAATAAAGAAAGAAAGAAGAAGAAGAGGAAGAAAGAAGAATAACAAAGTGCAGGAGAGAAAGAAAAAAGAAGAGTCATGCCAGAGAGAGAAATAAAGAAAGAAAATTATGTTGTCTTGTCGCTTCAATAGGTCCCACGATTTTTTAATTATTTACAACAATGTCATTGAGCAACGTTATTTGGGAAAATTGATATGAGAAGCTTTCTAAATTTAGTATTTAAACACCCTAAAATAAGTAACATAACTTAAACACTCTAAAAATATAATCTTACCAAATGTTATTTAAACACCTGTACCAAACAGGTTCTTAAGCTATTGGGACAGGTGAATTCTATAAAACACCCATACATTACTACACCAAACTCTCAAGGCTAGGTACTTTGCATTATGCTCCTTCATGGTGTTGTAACAGAAACCAAATGCATCCTATGTGTGGAGACGCATCCTTGAAGCTCAATATATCATAGTCAAAAGATCGAGTTGCAAGAGAATCAAGAACGAAAATCATTTAAGATATGAGGGAGGGGGAGGAGACAACTGACTACCAACACCCACAACCTACAGAGTTACTCATAACAAGAGTTTTGTAAATTAATTGGCACTTCTCCATACACAAAGTGCTTGGGGATTTAGGTGGAAAATTGTTCAAGTTGCAGGATTAGTAGTATATTACAATTACCTAAAAAGAAAATTGTCATGGTAGCTTTTTCTATCTATTTCTTCACTATATATATATATATATATATATATATAGGGGCTTGCTCACCACCACCAGCTTTGTTACAAGAAACACAAGTCAGTGCCTTAATAGATGATGGAGCAAGGATATGATCTAGTGATGAAATCCTTACCACATAAAGCAAAAACAATACTTAATACTCCATAAACTCAAGATTTTCATGTCTATAATTAATTGTAAATAGTTTAAGAAATTCTATATATAATTTTAAATATATGTTTTTAACTCAAAATTGAGGTTTGGTATTTTATGAGTCGGGTCGGGTCAACAAATTTTGATCCATTTTGCCATGTCTATATGCTTCTTGCCCTCACATGATGGGGGGGAAAAAAAGTTTGAACTCTATTTTTTTCAACAAAAAATATTTTTCATTCTAAAATATTTTCAATTGAAAATATATTTTATGAAACTTCTTATTTTCTAGTATTAGGTTGCATTCTTAAGAATGCTCATCAAAATATTTTCCGAAGCTTGACTTCTATAGAAAGCCACCGTGGAAAAGGACATCAATATTACTACAAATCCAATTTAAATCAAATACCTTAATAGGTGAGGTGGGAGGTGGGTGGAGAGGGGAGGGATCGTCGAAAAAGTAGAGACACTGGCTAAGCAACTGACTGCCTGCCAGAGTGGGGAGGGAGTGGTTTGGGCAAATTTTCTTGATAATTCAAAAATCATTTTGGTTTTTATCAAATTAAGTTGATATTTGGAGTTTCTATATAATTCTTATCTAGTATTTTTCCTTCATGCTCATATATTATATTGAAGTGAATGAACTCTACATTCCAACGAGAGAAAAAAATGCGTCTCTCCTGAAACTTTTTTTTTAATTTTTTTTTATTTGAGATTAGCATCTCCTAATACTTGTTAGAGGAAGTTAATTAGTTGAGTGAAAAAACCACATTAGAAAGTATAAACTATAATATATTATTAACCACCTTAAAATGTATATTTTTTAATTAAAATTTTTAAATATGAACTCAATTAAATTACTAAATTATAAAAAATAAGAAATAAACTAGATTATCAGTTTTTGCCGAACTTTATATTGTAGAACGAAATTAAAGTGAAACGATGTACTAAAGAACCATGCAAATTCTATTTAAACAGAAAGGATGGAGAAAAGAACCTGCAAATTGTAGTTGAAAGAAAAAGCTAGCACAATATGATAGAGATCATGTCCAACGAAGCAAGGCTAATACTATTTGAGTCTCTCACTTCTCACTCATAGCTTAAACTCACTCATCTAAGAAACAATCTTCTACTTCTGTACACTTCATAGCAATTCTCAAAACCTTCTTGCCCTCCTATTTATTGAGTGAACCCCCCAACCCTTATTTTCTCTACGTCATAACCATGACGTCTTTTCTGACAAACATACAACTGTCGCATTTACTTGTCATTACTTTATGCATTGTTGGTACCAACTAACAAGCACCATTGCCATTGCCTTTTTCCACACCCCATGAATGATTAACGTTGTCTTGACTTGTTTTTAGTCTTTGTGACGAGAGAAATGTGATCCACACAGACACGACCTGATTTTTTTTAGTAAACATCACATGACCTTATTCACTTCCATCTTAATCACACAGAATGGTAGCTAGAAGCAGGACCCGGGTGTGACCTATACGAGAAATATACACGTTGCATTATGGATGCGTTTGGTTAGGGGGTTAAAAACGGTGATTAAAAATACGAAGGAGATTAAAAAGTGAGTAATAGAAGAGATCTTAATTTTTACTCTTAATGTTTGGTTTTGGGTTGAAAGGTTGAGGAATAGTAAATTCTTTTTTTCTTTTTTTTGATTTTTAGAAGAAAAATGAGATGATGAAAAATGTAGTTTGCGAAAATTTATTTGCATACCCCTATTAGATTAAAAAAAAGTAATAAAATATTTTTATTGGAAAATTATGTGTGGATAAGCATTTCATTAACAAAAAAAGAAAGTATAAAAACCTGCAAATGAGGAGAAAAAAAAAAAAAAAAAAACCAAAACGGATGAACACAAATAAAAATAAAAATAAAAAACCCAAAATGAGAAGCAACAGAAAAGGACAAAAATGGAAGAAGAAAAAAACAAAAGCTAAAATAAAAACAAAACATTTTGCAATGGGCATTTTAATCCAAGGTACCCCAACCCTATTTCTTTCCAATTTCTCCCCAATTTATGTAGATTGCATTTTAATGGTCTTAGGAGAAAATAGCTAGGCCCCTATTGTTTTCCCTCACATTTTATTCTACAATTAAACACTCAAATATATCATTTTCACTCTAATTTCCCCACCCCCTAAAATTATCCCAACTATTACGTTCATATTTCTATGCAATTAGCATATCCTATGATAAAACGTACTTTAATTGTATTTGGGTAAATTCAAGTAGGTCCAAGATGATTATTATAAGTGGTTACTGTATGTTTGTTTAGACTCCTTAAAATAGATTGTTTAACCTAATTTATTAACCAAGTAATTACTTATATTAATTTTTAGACCTAGGTTAAACACAAATAAATCATATCATGCAAAGATGTAGAAAAGTAAATAACGCCATAATATGATGACCCAGGAAAACCAATGAAACTAACTGTTTCAAGGTAAAAACCTGAGGAAGATTTAACCTAACTATTCTCAAGGTAAAGTAAATCTACTATAAGAGAATTGAAGTTTTTACAAAAGATTTAACCCTAAATCTAATGCAACCTCCAGTAGTAACTTACTGACACGATCACGTGCAAGTTCCAAATCTACTGACTCCTTCTCTTCTTGGATTTACAACAACACAAGCTACCTTGCTTGTGACTTTGAGATCCCACTCTAAGGTTTCAGATCACCTTCACTTGTTGATCTTGATGCAGCAACTATGTTCTACTAATGCTTGATTGTAGTTTCGGTTCCGGTAGATTCTTGTGTAGTTAGAAGGTACAAAACCTCTCAAATATCACAAAGAGTAACACACAAGTCTTCTTCAGCACACCCAAAACATGGATAGGTTTTCTCTTTTATATATGGAGAAGTTTTAGTGAAACCCTAAATGTTTTCGTGAGCTTTGAGCTTATTTAAAAATTCTGTAGAAACTGTGCCTGTGATTTTTGATCGATTGAGAAAGGCAGAACTTCACTTTTCTTTTCTGCAATCAGCTGGACTTCAAAACTTAAAACAACCTAATTATTTTAGCATTGCCTAAAGACCCAAACTAGACATGTTTTGTTTTCGGTTTGCCAACACAATACAATATTGATTCTAAATATTTAATTCTAAATCTTTAGAACCTAACAATCTCCCCCTTTAGCAATTCGTGACAAAACACACATACAACATGTAATGCTTAAATAAAAAACCAGCTCAAATACAAATTATTGCCCTAATACAAATCTTACACAACTACTAACTATTAGTTGCTAGTATAGACAACAGCTGTAGAAAGAATTAACCTATAATTTCCTGAAATACTAAAAACAAACCATAAACGCATGTGTGGAAAATACAGTATAAGAATCTAAATCTAAATTTGAACTTTGAATTCACAAAACAAATAAATAGATAGTGAACACATCAAAATGAATAACCTCATCATCATCATCTACAATATGTCTACTCCTCCTATGTACAAAAAGTCCTAAACTCTACTCCCCCTTTTTGTTACGTATTGCCAAAGGCAAAATCAATCCTCAAAGGGTGGAGGAGGTGGAAAAGCACTCTTGTAATCCTTAAAATCAGCCCTCAACGAGGCAACCTTTGTCAATAACTCATCAAGAAGTTGTCCATGAGCAGCAAGAGTAGTCATGATGGATTGCATCATAGCACAGAGTGCAAGCGGAGGAGCAACTGTAGGATCAACATCCTCAGCATCACCAGCAGGATCCACAGTTGCAATCGGATCCACAAAAGTCTCCTCAGTAGTAGGCATAGTACCAGAGGTAGTAGTAATATCTCCTCGTGATCTCTTAGAAGTCCCAGTGCTTTGCTCAGCATTCTTCATCTGTGCCTGTCTTTATCTAAGGTAGGTGGCTCCTATAGGGGCAGTAATATGCACTAACTCTAGGGGAGGAAAATCTGACAAATCTAAGAACCTCAAAATCATAAAAATGAACATAGGAAAGAATAACTTCTGACTATTACTATTACTCCTATTGATATCAACAATAATTTGTATAAACATGGATAGAAAACACATAGAACCATCAGTAGTGAAAGCATAAAGGAAAGCACATCTCTTTATGGGAACAATATGAACATGTGAAATGGGATAGATGTCATGACATGTGATCCTTAAGTATAAAGTGTTAAGCTCAGTGAACTTAAAAGAATTGATTCTTGGTTCAAAACCCCAAGAAACAGGACGACCACAAAGAAGAGACATTATATCATCGACAACAGGAAACTCAGTGTATAGGTATGTGGGTTTACGAACTAAAGGTACTCCTAAAGCCTCAAAAACAATTTGTTTAGTGATGGTAAACTTCTGACCACGGATCCAGAAGTCAAATAATGACCACCTGTAACCTCAAAATAGATAGAGAGATTAGAGTAAAACTCTCTAATTATGACTGCAGGAGGAGGATTAGACACCTCACACAAGGAGACCCAATTCCTAGACACGAAGTTCCTACGTATAGAAGGATCTAGTTCACTTAACACTATCTCCCTTTCACCCCAAATAGACCTATATTTAGTCAAGGTCTCATATGTTTCCTCACACTTAGAAGATAGAAAACAATCTCTATCACCCAAGGCTAAACCTGAAGAGCAAGATCCAGGGTTCCTATTGGCTGTAGTTTTGAATTTCCTACCAACCTTAAGAGCCAAGACTAAGAGTCAGAAACAAGGAAAACAACAAAAACCAAGGGCAGACTACATAAGAAGGATTAGAGACAAGATAACATGAAATTTGAAAAAACTATATGATGCATGACAGTTCAACTCATATGATGCATGATCTAATGCTTTTAAACAATCAAAATCCATCATAATTTGAAAAACTGACAAAGGAAGTTTAAGAATTTTAGAAAATCCCTAATTTTGAACAACCTAATTCTCAAAAATCCTTATATTGACCAATTGAACAACACAACAAGTATAATACAAGTTATAATCACTTAATCCATCAATATCAGAAGCCAATTTCACTCAATTTTGCACAGTTTCACAAAATTCCCAATTTCTCAAGAACTAAGAACCCTAATTTCCAAATTTTCAATTAAACACAAAAATGTTGAAATTAAAGTATGCGAAACATGTTTAAATGGCATGAACAAAAACCCATGGTTCAGAATTGATCAAAAACCCTATTTTCAACAAAAACCCCAAAAATTGAAATATGCAAAAATCCCTAAAAAATTAATGAAAAATGCATATAATCATGTAAAATAGATGAAAAAGGAAGGTTAAAAGAGTTTTACCTTAAGTGTATGAAGAAAACCTTTGAATCTTTGACCACAAAAACGACCAAAAAAAAATTGAGAAGAGGAATCGAGAGAGGAATCGAAGAGATAGGCAAAAAGCTCTTTTGAAAAAGTCGGATCTGATTCCTATATGTTTTTAAAATTTGAAATTCGATTGGTCGAGAGGAATCGAGCAGGAATCGAAATACACATGAAAACAAGTTTCAACTTATCGAAAGGAATCAGGCAAGAATTGAAGGGACCCGAGACTTTTAAAAGAAAAAGCTATTTTTCTCCTTCACATTTTGATTGGTTGAAAATAGGTTCGATTGGTCAAATTTCAAAGACACAAAAATTTTGAAAATTTCTGGAAAATTTTTCTGTAGAATCATTTGAAAACCCCTTTTTTTATGATATGGCATGAATGTTCATGACTTCAAATGATCTTCAAAATCAAAAATTTCAAAGAAAAACTCAATTGTATCAAATTTCCTCACTCTTTTCTTTTCTCACACCCCAAAAATGCATTAAACACATTAAGAAGTTTAATTTTGGTAGGCCACAAAACATAACACACAATCACATGTACCATATTTAACAAAGTTTTGCTTGTGGTTTGTGCAACTAACAAGTGCATGAGTTACTCACAAGGTGATATGTAAATAGAGAATAAACACGCTTTCTACATTATTCATCACATAAGTTTGAAAGTGACTATCACCTAAAGAGTTACATCATATAACTCCCACATCTCCTAGAAAACACGCTTGGAACCATGCATTTTTTATTTTTCTTTTGAAGAATATTTTTCTTTGTTTTTCATTTTCCTTTTTGCTTCCTTTAACTAATGTACAATGACACCTTTAAGAATTTTGCTATGCAAGTGCTACACCTTACCGAACATGGCTTTTATGATTTGCACACAAGTGTTCATGATTGGAGAGTAATAGTGGTGAGATGGTTATTTATGCATTTCTCCTAGGATTTTTTTTTTCCTTACAATCAAAAGTATGTGATTTCAAAATCAAGAGCATGTGTTTAAAAACCATAAACAACTCACACAATATAAGCACTACATAGCACAAACTAGCAAAGCACAGAAAAATAAAGCTCATTAAAGCTAAACTAGGTACACAGTCATGAAATGTAGATTTCATAGGCCAACCTCTATTACACATCTTGAAGATGCAAAATACAAAAACCCCTTTTTTTATATTTTTATTTTCTATTTAAAAAAAAACTGAAAAACATGAAATAAAACAATCCTAGAATGCAATGTATGAATGTTATGCAAATGCAAACCTAAAAAAAAATAGTTTTGGTCACAAGAGATATAAAGAATTTTCACAAGGACCATGCCAGACAGACTCACTAAAATTGATTCTTTTGTATCCAGACCCTTTTAGATGCAAACTTGGTGTTGGGATTTGTCCTAGTTTGTACATGAACTCAAGGGTTAATTAAGAAATTGATATTTCTTGTTTGTGTACCCTCTATAGCTTAGTTAAGTACTATCATGCATTGCTTTTGCATTGTTCATTTAGCATAATGTGTGCTTTTTATTTATGTTCACAAAAATTTTGAAAATCCTAAAAGATTTTGTTTTTGTTTGTATTACACATCATAGATGTGTAGTTAAGGTTGGCCATATGAAGTTTACATTTCCTGCCTGTGTACCTTGTTTAGCTTAGATGAGCTTATTTTTCTACACTTTGCTAGTTTTAGCTATGTAGTGCATGTTGTGTGGGAGTTGTTTATAGTTTTTGATCACGTGATCTTGATTTTGAAGTCACATGCTTTTGATTGTAAGGACTAAGAAATCCTAAGAGAAAGGCATAAATAACCATCTCACCATTATTTACTAGTAAATAATGAACACCTTAGTGCATATTGTAAGATTTTGTGCTCAAGAAAGTGTAGCATATGCACAAAAAGAAAATAAGGTGTAGCCTTGGAATTAAAAAGTATATATAATAAATTGTTGTGTACATTATAAGGCTAAAATAAAAAAATAAAATAAAAATTTACATGATTGCACTTGTTTTCTAGGACATGTGGGAGTTATAGGATGTAACTCTTTAGGTGATAGTCACTTTCAAACTTATGTGATGAATAATGTAGAAATTGTGATTGATTACTATCTACATATCACCTCACATGTATCTCATGCAGTTACTAGTTGCACACACTACACAAATTATTCTTTGCTAAACTTAGTACATGAAATTGTGTGTGAATTTGGTTTGGCCATCCAAGATTATATGTTCTTTGATTTTGATACAAAATATGTTCATTGATTGAATTTTGGGGACAAAATGTGTCATAATCTTGTTTTGGAAGATTTGGGTTGAATTCAAGTGTTTTTGAAAAATTTTTAAACTCATACTCATGCATTTCATTCATGAAATAAGTTGTTTTAAGTGTTTTCTGCATAGAACTCCTGCTATTTTTCAAAAATTCAATTTTTCCAGATTTTTGATTGGTTGAGTGTGTTCTTTGACCAATCGAAAATGCCTTAAATTTTTAAGCTTAGTTCTGCCTGATTCAATTGATGCTCGATTGGTGCTTAATCAATCGAATTTGCTTTTCGATTGATTGAACCCAATTTTCGACCGATCGAAATTTTGTAAAATTTCTAAGGAATAGCTTCTACCTGGCTCGATTGGTACCCGATGAGGACTCGACTAATCGAATTTCAAAAGAAAAGAACAAAAAGGTTTCTTCCCCTCACGTGTCCTTCAGTTTTTTCAAAACTTTTCTTTCTCCTTTTGTCTTCTTGTGCCTTGACCGATCCAAAACTCAAGCGTTTTGACTTTTTCTTCCTCCAATGTTCAAGGGTTTTTGTCCTCAAGCATTTGTAAGACCATTATACCTTTCCTTTTCAAATTATTTACATGTTTCATGCATTTTCATGCATTTTTCTTTGAAAATTTCAAACAAAAGAAAATTTGGATTTTTGATTTTTTAGTTGTTTTTAACCATATTTGTTCATTGGGTTTTTGTTCTTAGATGTTATAAATAGATTTCCCATGCATTAATTTGATCAATTTGGTGTTTTGAGAACTATTGGAAATTCTAGGGTTTGGTACTTTGAGAAAATTTGGGATTTTGTTCAATTGGGCTTAAATTGATGAAATTGGCTTGTGAAATTGATAAATTAAGTCTGTTAGGTTCTAAGGAATTAGGAAATAATGTATTTAGAAATCTAATTTGTATTGTTGGCAAATCATGATCAAAACAGGTTGTTTAGTCTTGTTTAGGCTTGCTCAAAGTATGTTTATTTGTAAAACTGGAATCGAGTGATTGCAGATTTATTGGACTAAATCTGTAAGGCTCGATCGATCAAAAATTAGACTTGATCGATCGAACCACGTACAAATTTATTTTTCTACAGAGTTCCAATTCAGCCCAAACTCTATTTAAACGTCTTGAGGATCAAGTAAAACACTCTTGTATATAAAGAAAACCCTAGAACGTTTTTGTGACTTTTGAGAGAGAAAAGAGAGTGCCTCTTTTGTATCTAGGGTTTTGTACCCAATCCTCTCTAAGTCTTTGTTGCTCATATCTACGGTTTGTGTGAATCTCTTGTGAGATCATTAAGGAGCTTTCCTTCATAAAAACTTAGGGTTTTCAAGGTAGAGATATTATCTACATCTTGATCATTAACAAGGTTGCTACCATTAGAGGTTAAAGAATAACAAGCGTGGGTGCTTGTATTTGCTGAAGAATTCAAGAAAGAAGGAGTCTGTGGATTCGGAGCTTGCACGTGGTCGTGTCAGTAAGTTCTACTGGTGGGTAGCATTAGGAAGTCGAGCGAGGAGCTTGTAAGTCCTTTTGTATGAACTTCAATTCTTTCGCATAGTAGATTCAGGTTTACCTTGAGGATAGCTAGGTCAAATCCTCCACAGGTTTTTACCGTGTGGTTTCCTGGGTGATCATATTATTGTGTTATTTATTATTCCGCTGCTTTATATTTTTGATATGATTGTATGTTTGTGATAACCTAAAATTGCATAATTTGACTAAGTTAATCACTTGGCTAATTAACTAGGTTAATCTGGTTGGTTTAAGGGGTCTAAATTTCTAACAAAGTCATTATATGATGTTTCCTACATAGTGTAATGATTAATTGATTAATTTGAATTGGTTTTGAAATTGGGTTTTCAAAATTTGGGGTTTGTGGTTAAAACTCTTGGTTTAAATCAATTGTTGCTAAATGTTGAGAAATTGAACAAATTTTTTTGCATTAAAGCATGCATCATATATGAATTCATTACATGCATCATATAGATTGTTATTTGTTGATAAATTTTGAAAGGTTTTAGACCCCTTAACCCAACTATATTAACCTAGTTAATTAGCCAAGTGATTAACTTAGTCAAATTATGTCAATCTAGGTTATCACAGTCACACAATCATATCAAGAATATAAAGCAGCGAAAATATAAATAACTCAATGATATGATCACCCAGGAAATCACACGGTAAAAACCTGGTGAGGATTTGACCTAGCTATCCTCAAGGTAAATTGAATCCACTATATGAAAGAATCGAAGTTCATACAAAAGGACTTACAAGCTCCCCGCTTGACTTCCCAATGCTACCCACCAGTAGAACTTACTGACACGACCACGTGCCCGCTCCGAATCCACGGACTCCTTCTTTCTTGGATTTTCCAATCAGCTACAAGCACCCACGCTTGTTATTCTTTAAGCTCCAATAGTAGCAACCGAGTTGATCATCAAGATGTTGAAATAATCTCTATCTTGAAAACCCTAAGTTTATGTGAAGGAAATCTCCTTAATGATCTCACAAGAGATTCACACAAATAGCAAAGTATGAGTAACAATATACTCAGAGCAACTCCCCAAAACGTGGCTAGGGTTTTGCCTTATATACCTAGGGCAAAAACATAAAACCCTAAATGTTTAATGAGGTAGGGCTGAGTTGGAAAAATCTACAGAAAAGCATTCTGCCCGAGATTCGATCGATCAAGTCTTTCTTTCGATCGATCGAGCCAGGCCGAAATGCACTAATGCATCTGCAGCCTTTCGATTCCAACTTTACATGATAGACACGACTTTGAGCAAGCCTAAACATGACTAATCAACCTGTTTTGATCATGGTTTGCCAACAATACAAATTAGAGTTCTAAATACATAAATTCCTAAATCTTTAGAACCTAACAAACTCCCCCTTTGGCAATCCATGACAAAACACAAAAACTTAGCTCAAAGTTTACAAGTAAAAGCCCTTTACATAAATAATGCTCATAAATACTAAAATTCAATCCTAACTACTATCCATCAGTTGCAAGTGTAGACAGCAGCTCAATTAAATCAACCTATATATTCCTGAAATACTCAACAAACGCATAAACGCATCTGTGACAGAAAATAGTAAATAAACAGGTAAAACAATCTTGTATGATTCACACAACACATAATAAAGACAAATATTAATGAATAATCTCATAAATATAAATCAATAAGAAGTGAATCACAAGAAACAAGAATCAAGTATATCAAAAACAATGTAACTCCCCCTAACATGAATAGCCCCAAAAATGATACACAAAGTGAAGCACCTAAATACAATCTAAAAACTCCACTAGCTCCTCAAAACAAAAAAATCTCTCCCTAAAAACAAAAACTCCTTTACAAGGTGTCAAAACTCCACTCCCCCTTTTTGTGACGGAATGCCAAAGGGCAATCACAAGCCATCATTAAAAGGAGGTGATGAGCGTGAACGTAAATGCGCCAAATCATCTCGCAATGCTCGTATCTCATCAAGTAAGTCCACCAAAATCTGACCATGAGCCGCCTGAACGGTCATGACAGTCTCTAAGGTACAACGTACATCAAAGTCATCCGATGGAGGTGGAGGAACATCAGCAGCAGCACCACCACCAACAGGATCATCAATGTCCTCACCAGCAGGACCTGTAGAAGAAGAGAGAGGAGGTGCGGTACTAGAAGGCTCAGACCTAGGGTGTTTAGAGCCAACTCGAAGGTGAGTAGCCCTCTGTATAAGAAAAGACACACCTATGGGAGAAATAACATGAACGGGCTCAGAGGAAGGGAAATCATCTAGTCCTAGATAAAGCAAAATCCTATGAATAAAGATAGGATGAACAAGAGCATGAGATGAAGATGAACTCCTATAAACTTCGTTCAAAGAACGAAGAAACAAATGGGAAAAATTGATAGGAGCATCAGTAACAAGAGCGTACAAAAAGACACACCGCTCGAGAGGAATGGTGTGTAGATGAGAAATGGGCCAAAAAGAGTGACACACTATCCTAAAGAAGAGATAATGTAACTCAGATAGCTCAACAGTGGTGATTCTAAGATCAGAACCCCACTGGATAGAAGAACCAGTGATGTAAGACATGACTTCACTTAACATAGGAGACTCATCATAAGGGTAGACTGGGTGCTGGACCAAAGGTACCCCTAGAGCATCAGCCACTACCGTAGGAGTAATGGTGTACTCTATGCCTCGTATCCAACTCTTTACCAAAGTGTTGGAATCATAGATGCGGATAGAGATGTTCGAAAAGAACTCTCTAATCAGGGTAGCAGGTGGAGGAGGATCAGAAATATACACCAAGGGTAGCCAGCCCCTACGCTCAAAATTTTCCCTAATGGCAGGATCAAGCTCATCTAAAATGACAGAACGCTCAGACCAAATCTTTCTCCTAAGGTTCAGCTTATCATAAATCTCTTTGTTTTTCTCACTTGGAAACTTCTCTCGGTCAAAAGGAGGAGGGGAAGGAGTAGGTGTGGGAACAGACCTACGAGCTCTAGTTTTCCTAAGCATGATGCTAAGGAAATGACAAAGACACAGAGAAAGAACCAACATAACAAAAACAAAAACAAAACAAAACAAATAACCAAGGGCAGACTGCAAGTTAGCACAAAAAAATAGAACAAAAGTCTATATGATGCATGAACAGTATTAATGACATGATGCATGTTCTAATGCACTTAAAACAAGTTCAATTGTAGTTCAATTGCATAAAATTTGCTTGAGCATAGAGTTTCTACCAAAAACCCCAAAAATTTGAAAAACCACTTGAATGTTTTGAAACAAATTGATGAATTAATCATCACACAGGGTTGAAAACAATTTAGAATGACCAATTTCAGCAAAACAACAAGCCAGTTTTATCAATTAAACCCAATTGAACAAAATCCCCAAATCGGATCAATTTCAAACCCTAGAATTTTCAATTTTTCACAAATCTCAAAATTGATCAAATTAAACCAACAACATCAAGTTTATTTAATGTTCTAACAAAAACCCAATGATCAATTTAACTTAAAAAGGCTTGAATCATGAAAAACCCCAAAAAGAATAGGTCTGAAAATCCTAAATTCAAATGCATGAAAAATGCATGAAAGGTGAAAATAAAAGCAAAAAGAAGGGTAATATGGACATACCGGCTTGAGGAAAGAGAAACCTTGAAAAATGTTTGGGAGAAAACGACAAAAAAATCC
This sequence comes from Quercus ilex subsp. ballota, assembly GCA_032727855.1. Lineage (NCBI taxonomy): Eukaryota > Viridiplantae > Streptophyta > Magnoliopsida > Fagales > Fagaceae > Quercus > Quercus ilex. The sequence continues at coordinate 31,125,338 of CM064911.1, read as the reverse complement.
TTGTGGAGCCTTGCCGAGTCGGAGAGAAAAGAGAAAAGTTTGAAACTTTTTGAAAAGTGATTTTGAAAAAGTCAGATCTGAGTTTTAAAAAACTTGATTCACGAAATTTGATTGATCGAAAATTACATTCGATCGATCGAATCAATCCGAGATTTCTAAAAGAATTTTAGGTAATTTTCGATTGATCGAAAAACAAGTTGGATCGATCGAAACAAGCAGCGACTCACAACATTTTGAGAAAAATTACAGTTTTGAAAAACAACAACCAATTTTTGAAAACAACTCCTCAAAGCATTGAAATTGATGAACAAAATGCATGAGTATGAGATGGAATGCCTTTTCAAAAACCCAAGTTTTAATCCCAGTTTCTCCAAAGAAAATTTCAGCCATTCTCCCTTGAAATTCTCAAGCAAAAAAAAAAAAATGTTTTGCATAATACTCAAGGTATTTTCAAACTTGGTTGGTCAAACCAAAAACACACACAATATCATGTACAGTGTTTAGCAAAGAGTAACTTGTGTAGTGTGTGCAACTAGCAAAAACTTGAGATATATGTGAGGTGATATGTGAATAGAAATCAATCACAAAGTCTACAAAATTCATTGCATAGAATTTAAAAGAGACTATCACCTAAAGAGTTATATCATATAACTCCCACATCTCCTCGATCATAAGCTTGCAATCATGTAAGTTTCTTGAATTTTTGCCTTATAATTATGTGAATTGGCATCAAGCCTAATAGTACACACCAGTTTTAATTATGTGAATTAGCATCAAGCCTAATAGTACATACCAATTTTAAGTATTAAGCAATTAACCGAGACTACATCTTATGTTCTTTTTGTGCATGTGCTACACTTTCTCGAGCACAAAATCTTATGATATGCACTAAGGTGTTCATGATTGGCTAGTGAACAGTGGTGAGATGGTTATTTATGCCTTTCTCAAAAGGATTAATTCCGACAGTTAAATAACATGTGACATCAAGATTAAGACAATATAATAAACACCATTAACATCCTTCCCACACAACATGCACTACAAAGCTTCAACTAGTCAAGTGCAATAAAGAAGCTCATCAAAGCTAAACAAGGTACAAGTATATGTTCTGTGTAAATAAATTGACCAACCTTGTTTTCAAAAACCAAGAAAAATAGTGCAAGCCACAATTTGCTTTCCCTTTTATTTTATTTTATTTTTTATTATTATTAAAAGAGAAAACACAAATAAATCCTAGAATGAAATGCATGAATGTTATGCAATGTAAGTCCTAGAACAAAAACACAGAAAACCAAAGAACAATGGTCACAAAGGAAAGAGCAATGAAGCACAAGGACCATGTTAGAAAGACTCAATTAGATCAAGTCTTTTGCATCCAAAACCTATTAGATGCACCACGAGCATTGGAGGTCCTATTCACATTCGAGTGATTTCCAACTCTAGGATTGGAATAAAGGTTTAAAGCCTTCACCAATTCACCAATGAGTGCATAGGATCTTGTGCTTGAGGCACAGACACTTTTGGTTTGTTTGCTCTCTTTGCAGCTTGAAGCTTGTAACAGTTAGGACGAATGTGTCCAGACTTTCCACAAAAATGGCAAATCCAAGCAGGTTTACCATGCATCTTGTCCTTAGAAAAGGTAGACTCCTTAGGTTTAAACTCTTTTAGATCAACCCTAATCTTCCTAGACGGTGAAACTTCTATGGGTTTGACAACCTCACTCACAGGGGGTTTGACAGTTTCACTAACAACCTCACTTATGAAAGGTTTAGAAGAAGATGAAGGAACAAAGTTTGTGGAAGGAGGAGCATACACATTGATGCTTTCAATAAAACCTAATCCAGATTTGTCAAAAGGAGCCTTTTAAACACTCAGCATTTGATCAAGTTTAGAACTAGCAGATCTAGCAACAGATAAATCATGTTCCAAAGTTTTAACTTTATCAAGCAAGAACATATTCTCAGATTTCACATGGTTCAAAAGATCATTAGCATCAAATAATTTAACAGGCAAATTCTTCTTATCAAGCTCAAGAGATTCAATTTTCCTCAAGCCATGTTCAACATTCATAGTATCCTTTGCAGCAACTTTGCAAAGTTTATTATAGGCCTCTTGAAGATCTGCATCCTTAGAGAGTTCTCCATCAGAAGGGTTCTCTTCAACAGATACGCTTTTATTGACTACTGCAATAGCAGTGAAAGCAATGAAGTTTCCATCCTCGTCACATCTAGACTCATCATTAGAAACCTCATTATCACTAAGGGTTGCAGCCATAGCTTTACCCTTAGACCTAAAGTAAGTATGACATTCAGACTTAACATGACCATACCCTTGGCAACCAAAACACTGAGCACCCAAAGGATTGTTTGAAGATTGACCAACTTTTTCTCTAGGTTTTTCAAAGTTATTAACCTTAGTGGGATCATTCTTCCTAAAATTTCTAGGTTCAGCAGTGTTTGTACCTCTTGCCTTTCTATTGTTATTCCTAAGAAAGTTTCTAAAGTTCTTGGTAAGGTATGCAATCTCTGTAGCAGAGAGCTCATCATTAAGTCCACTAACCTCAACATCATTAACTGACTTAAGAGCCATTGATTTTGATTTGTTAGCTTTGGGTAGGTCTAGCTCATAGGACTGAAAAGATCCTACAAGCTCATCAATAGGAATGAAGTCCACATCCTTGCTCTCAGTAATGGCAGTCACTTTGGGCCTAAAGTCCTCAGTTAAGGATTTAAGAATCTTCCTAACAATTTTAGGTTAATCATAGACTTCACCCAAATTAAAAGCAGAATTAACAATATCATTCAATTTTGCATAGAATTCATCAAAAGATTTATCATCAGACATTCTAATACTTTCAAATCTAGAAGTTAATTGCTGCAGTTTATTAATCTTAACTGCCTTTGTGCCTTCATGCATAGTATGAAGGATTTTCCAAGTAGTATGAGCAACCTCAACATTAGAGATTCTCTTAAATTCCTCCATAGAAACAGCATTAAAGATGGCATTCATAGTTTTGCTATTGAACCCAGCTGCTTCTTTTTGAAAAGTTTGTCATTCACTCACAGGAGTAGTAGGCTTCTCCAATCCGTACTCAACAGAATTCCAAACCCTCTCATCAATAGATCTCAGGAATGCTTTCATCTTTACTTTCCAATAAGTATAGTTATTCCCATCAAAGTGAAGAGGAACAACAAGAGAGTGTCCATGTTCCATGATAACAGGGGTCAAGGATCAGTTCAGAGATCAAAAGATCAACAACACAAGAGCAACCCACTCTGATACCACTTGAAAGGTTTTAGACCCCTTAACCCAACCAGATTAACCTAGTTAATTAGCCAAGTGATTAACTTAGTCAAATTATGCCAATCTAGGTTATCACAATCACACAATCATATCAAGAATATAAAGGAGCAGAAATATAAATAACTCAATGATATGATCACCCAAGAAACCACACTGTAAAAACCTGGGAAGGATTTGACCTAGCTATCCTCAAGGTAAATTGAATCCACCATACGAAAGAATCGAAGTTCATACAAAAGGACTTACAAGCTCCCCGCTTGACTTCCTAATGCTATCCACCAGTAGAACTTACTGACACGACTACGTGCAAGCTTTGAATCCACGGACTCCTTCTTTCTTGGATTCTCCAATCAGCTACAAGCACCCACGCTTGTTATTCTTTAAACTCCAATGGTAGCAACCGAGTTGATCATCAAGATGTTGAAATAATCTCTATCTTGAAAATCCTAAGTTTATGTGAAGGAAAGCTCCTCAATGATCTCACAAGAGATTCACACAAACAGCAAAGTATGAGCAATAATACACTCAGAGCAACTCCCCAAAACGTGGCTAGGGTTTTGCCTTATATACCTATGGTAAAAACATAAAATCCTAAACGTTTAATGAGGTAGGGCTGAGTTAGAAAAATCTGCAGAAAAGCATTCTGCTCGAGATTCGATCAATCGAGTCTTTCTTTTGATCGATCGAGTCTTTCTTTCGATCGATCGAGCCAGGCCGAAATGCACCAATGCATCTGCAGCCTCTCAATTCCAACTTTACATGAAAGACACGACTTTGAGCAAGCCTAAACAAGACTAATCAACCTGTTTTGATCATGGTTTGCCAACAATATAAATTAGAGTTCTAAATACATAAATTCATAAATCTTTAGAACCTAACAAATTTTGTGCTCTAACCCTCTCTAATGCAATCTACCCTCGGTCTTTGTTTTGTTTTCAGTTTTCCTTTTCTTCTATACTCTTAGAATCATGGTTAGGAAGACTAGAGTAAAGAAAACCTCTACCTCTTTTGATTTCCAGAGTGATAGGTTTAGGTTTTGGAAAAACCAAGAAGCTTATGAGAAGCTAATTGTGTTTAAACCTGTTTGAGCTAAGCGTAAAATTAACCTAGATGAGGTAGATCCCGAGATCCGTAAGAACTTTGAGCGTAGAGGTTGGTTACCACTCTTAGATGTTGAGCATCCCCCTCCGGTTGCTTTGATTAGAGAGTTCTATTTGAACCTCTCTGTCCACTCCGATGTTTCCAACATTCAATTTGTGAAGAGTTGGATAAGGGGTCAAGAGTATGTCATTAAGCCTGAGGTAGTGGCATCTGCTCTTGTTGTAGCTTTGGTATAGAAGCCTATGTATCCTTATATAGAGCCTCCTCATCTCGATGATATTATGTTACTCATTACCGGTACTACCATTAGTTGGGGTACTGATCCTAGGGTTACCTCTTCTGAGTTTATTGAGCTCAATTACTTGTTTTTTCCAGATATCTTGTCATAGTATTTGGCCCATTTCTCATGTTCACATTCCTATTGAGAGATGTATGTTCTCGTACATTTTCATCACTAATGCTCTTATTAGTTTCCCTACTCTTTTTATCAGTTCACTTGTTGAGGTTCATAGGAGTAGTGCAAAATCCCATGGTTTGTTTTTCCTTGTTTTCATTCATAAGATTTTTTTAGATTTAGGTTTAGATGACTTTCCCGCATCTGAGCCTGTGTATATCATTGCTCCCATAGGTGCCACCTTCCTTCGACAAAGGGCTGCTTAGTTGAAAGCAAGCTCTAAACGCCCTAGTGTCGAGTTTTTTGCAGGTGATGCATCTCGAGCTCCTCCTTCTAATGATTCTTCTGTTGAGGTTTATATGGACCCCATAGCTGCCGTGGATCCTCCACCATCTACATCTAGCGACTCTTCCTTGTGTGCTATGTTGGATACAGTTCTCATCGTTCAGGCGGCGCATGGATAACTCTTATTGGATGTGCTCAATGAGGTTGCAGCCTTACGAGCAGATTTGGCGGTTGCTAGAGGTTCTACTCCATTGGCTCCACCCTCTGATGAGTCATGATTGCCCTTTGGCAATACGTCACAAAAAGGGAGAGTACATGGAGATAGGGGGAGATTTTTTGAGAGATTTTTTTTTGGCTATATATATTGTATCTAGGAGACATATGATACATATTTTGGTTTTGATGTATTTATTTTACTTATGGGTTGTATATGTTAGGGGGAGACATTACGTGTTTATTGTTTTTATACTTTTATATTTCTTGTATCACATATGGTACATTGATTTTGATTTATATTATGAGGTTATTCATGGTATATGTCTTTTATTTTATGTGTTTCAGGAATTTACAGGTTAATTCAGCCGTGACTGCTATCTACTTTTGCAAATGATAGATAGTGATTAGGTTGAATTGTAATTGGGGCTTTTTATAATTGATTGGGCTATTTTACTTTGACCATTTTACGTTTTGTAATGTTTTTTGTCATGAATTGCCAAAGGGGGAGTTTGTTAGGTTCTAAGACTTTAGGAACTAATGTATTGGAATTTCAATATGTATTATATTGGCAAACCATGATCAAAAAGGTTTAGGCTTGCTCAAAGTGTGATTTAGTGTAAAATTGGAATCGAGTGATTGCAGGATTTATTGGACAAAATCTGCAAGGCTCGATCGATTGAAAATTAGACTTGATTCGATCGATCGAAATTTATACAGATTTAATTTTCTGCAGAAATTCCAATTCAGCCCAAGCCCGTATGACATGTAGGGTTTTATGTTTTACTCCAAGTATAAAAGGAAAAACCCTAACTATGTTTTAGTAGTCTTTGAAGAGTTGTGTGTTGAATCTTTTGTGAGATTTGAAAGGTGTTTACCTTCATACACACACATAGAGTTCTCAAGATCAAGATTTGCATCAAGAACTTGATGATCTCTTCAGTTGTTGCATAAAGAAATTTAAAGAAGATCTGAAACCTTTGAGTGGAGTCTCAAAGTCACAAGTAGGAGAATTTGTGGTTGCTACAGATCAAAGAAAGAAGTAGTCCGTGGACTCGGAACTGTCACGTGGTCATAGTAGTAAGTTTTCTACTCAAGGTAGCAATAGGATGTTAGTGGTCTAAGTTCTATTGTAAAAATTTCAATTCTTTCATAGTGAATTTGCTTTTACCTTGAAGATAGATAGGTTAAATTCTCCCTATGATTTTTATCGGTTAGATTTTCCTTGGTCATCATATCGTGGTGTTCTTTATATTTCCGCATTATTTGCATGATATGATATTATTGTATTAACCTAGAACTGAATAATTTATCTAAGTAATCACTTAGCTAAATAACTAAGTTAAACAACTTGTGTTAAGAGGTCTAAAAACGTACAAATAGGATTGCTGACACTAGTCATTGAATTGGCAATCCAACCATCAAATGTTTATAAAATGTTTTACTAAGTTTTTAAGGTTGTGTATTGTTCGATGAAAATTGATTTCAGAAAAATATTTTTGCATTTACGAGTGTTTGGGGCGATTGAAATTGGTGGTCAATTGGTTAACAAATAAATTGTTGTTTTCTGTTGACTGTAAAATATAGGCAATTTTGGTGGGAAATTGTTTATCATTTGCAATAAGACATTTTCTATCTCACCAAAAACTCATCAATCGAACCTCTACCGCCACTTTCAGCCACCCAACTACCACACCCTTGTCTCTGTTCACCTACCACTACATTCACTAATCACAAATATTTTTGATCTAAAATTCTTCTTAATCTATTTTTTATTATATACGTTTTTAGGACATGAGAAAAATGTGAAAAAAGTATTAGTGGTTTTTCTTATAGCATTTTTAGGAACACAGCCAAAAACATAAAATATACTTTTAAGAGCATTTCAAAAAATGCGACTAAATCCTTGAAAAAAAAAATTTTATTGAAAAAAATTTTACGTATAACTAAACATAATTTAGAGGTAAAACGTTTACACAATTTTAGAAAAAAATTTACGGTCAAAAGAAAACATATTCAGATTTAACCATTGCACGCCGAACAAACGGAGCGTTAACTTCCACGGAAATTTCATCCGCCCTTCACCAATCACCACGTGACTTAAAACCGAGAGATCTAAGTCCATGTTTACTTTTTTTTCTCAGGGAAGAATGACCTTTTCACTGCCATTATGTTTACAATATTTAAATTCAAGTCTGAACATCATTTGGTTGTTGAGGAATATTGAATATTCACGACCGCTACAGCTTTCACCACGGTACGTTGCCATTGTTTTTTTAACTCTTGCCGACACTTAGGTTGTTGAAGCAATAATCATGGTGGCTAGACCTATCACCATAGTACGTTGCTATTGATTCATTGCAGAAAAAATAAATGACAACTATGCATGATTTAGATTTATATATATTAAAAATTTTATTAATACATTTTAAAATTAACGTTACTAAAAGGTGACTGAAATTATTAATAACAGTAAAAAGTACAATAAAATTTATAAATAATAATAAAAATAAATTAAATAATAAATAAAATTATGTAAATCTTACGTATTTTTTTATTGAGCTCGATTAATATATGTTTTTAAAGTATATTTTAATTATTTATTTTAAAAAAATTCATTAAATTTTTTTTAAATAATTGATTAATATATATTTTAAGAGATCCTAATAATTTTTTTTTAATACTGTATAGAGTGATGGTAAGTGCTGCCAAAAAAAATTTCACGTACCGAAGACAGTTTAACATGATATAATATATTGACTAAAGGACGAAGTCTTTCTTTAAAGATGCCACCAACCTTATGAGCTGTTACTCTAGCTAAAAAATTTCCACATACCGAAAAAAGTTCATATTATATATTTACTGCAGCATGAAGTCTTTCTTTTCTGTTCCATTTTTTGGTTTTTGCCGAGTAATGATGAAAGTGAAACACACATCGCATTGTGCTTTTGCAAAAAGGAGGGGCAAAAATATTCCATGTGTGCCCCACATTGTATGCAGGCAAAAGATAAAGGGCTTTTCTGAAAACCCATAGACCTGCATATTCGCGTGGTATTCGGTAAAGCCTTGCATGATTAGCCCTATAGTCAAATTTTCATTGGGAATTTCGAGTTTTCAACACTTATTAATGAATTGACATGCACTAATGGGAAAGGTTCAAGTTCAAGACTGTGGACTTAAACTATTTGATACGGATAAGGATCAAATGACAGTTTCATTGAACAAAGACAAATATTTGACTGATTATTATTTTATCTTTTTTCATAGTTAGGTAACAATTTGTCTCAACGTGACTCTAGTCACAGTGTAACACTTATTTATTCAATTTTATTGCCATTTTATATTGTGAAAAATGAATCAGACTAATGACTTTTTTCTTTTTTTTTTAATCGAAAAATGATATTACAATTAGTAAAAGTGAAAGAAAGTGCCCTTTAGCTTAGTACAAGTATAATAAAGTTAACAAAAGTAGTATTAGCATAGCAGTGTACATTCCAGAATCATCAAAATACAAGGAACGAGACAAGACCAAAACAAATAATAGGATTTCAAAAGAGACGCACCATATTTTGGCTGCTTGTGATCGAGCGTATCATCTCCCATATGTATGATATAGATTGAGATGGATATCACTTCCATTTAATAATTAATATATTATGATGCCAAATGATTTTATCAAATCATCAACCATGATGGTGACACTGGTGTAATGGAAATTGCATTGCATTATTGCCTTCTTTTTTCTTTTTCTTTTATATATATATATATATATATAATCATTGCATTATTGCCTTAGTTTTCAACTTTTATTATTAAGTTAAAGCAAACCAATATTTTTTGCCTTTTCGACATATATAGCTTTTTCCTGTTGCTCTGGTTAACGCATGTAGCATCTTCACTAGTCAGTCCAGGACTCAAGTGTCACGTGAGTCAACCATCTTCGTAAGATAATTAAATTTAATCACTAATAAGTGGTGTAAACGTGCCCTTCAACAATAATAGATTTTTGCTAATAAAAGATTAGGCACTATCATACTAAAGTCACACTTTCTTTAATACAGAACCAAATCTCAAACAACTTCTTCCCTACTAAAATGTAATTAATTTGGCACCCAGAGGTTTGATCTTTTCTCCAATTCCCAGGCCACATGGGTTTGATCTTTTAATTTGAAATTTTGATTTGGTTTTTATAGTATTATTCATCCGCTACTTAACAATAAGAACTATTTCAACCCAATACCAAATTGTTAGAGACCAAACTGACACATTTGAAACATTAATGACCATTTTGATAGATAAGATAAACATGAAGGACCAAAATGATAATTAACCTATTTTTATCTATATTAATATTAAAAATTTACATTTCCTAAAATTTTTACTTTAAAAATATATACGAGCTAATAATATACTTGCCTAAATTTTTTCTATATGATTAAACAAAGTATTCATAATGCAAATGCATTTATTTTAATGTCTTAATTATTTGTAGGCGGTAAAGTACTAATTATTTGAGTAAAATAAATTTTTTATTACTTTTCTAATAATTATATAAGAAATAATTGATTTTTTTTATTTGATAGTTATAATGGAGGAGGGGGGATTTGAACCGTGGATGTCTTCTTCTAGAAAATATCAAGAAGTACCAGTTGAGATACAAGACTCTTAGGGGCAAGAAACAATCGATTTGGAATACAACATTCTTGGCAAGAAAAAGTTAATTACACTCAATAAAAAATATATAGATAATTGTAGACTTAAATTAGTGAAAATAATTCAATATTTATCAATTCTTTCAAGCAATAGTTCATATTCTTGATTCTCTCTTCTAATTACATGTATATGATTAAAGTTGATTCCCTAAATATTAAAACATAAATAAGTATTGCACATGTGACATATATAATTTCTAGCAATATGTTTCAAAATGAACCATCTATTACACATGATGTTGGCTAACTCTTACTTAATGTTGCACCTACTAATAAATTTTAATTGAAATAATATTTTGAAAATCTCACCGTTAGGTTACATATTTACTAAATCGTTAACACACGTGTCAAATTTCATGCCAATCAAATTTTATTTATTATACGATCTATAAACTCACTTTTTATGCATAATTTTAAATTACAAAAAATTATTAAATTTAAACATTTTATAGATGAGATCTATTAATCTATAATTGTTTTGAACATTTGGAAGTAAGAATAGTTTAACAAGAAATTTTAATTTAAGATGGGTAGGTCAAAATACATATTCACAAAAAAAAAAAAAAAAACACATAACACAAATTTAGGCTACTACAACCTTGGTTCATATTACACTCATATTACACTTTGTGTAACTTAATAGGTAAATGCTTTTGATTTAATTTTTTTTTTTAATACTTCGATACTTGGGGGTGGGCGAGTTTGAGTTTTTGATGTCTTTAATATTGGAAACATTAAGAAGTGTCAGTAAGTTGAGTTATAAGACTCTTGGCTATTTTCACTTATTGATTATGTATCAATGGTGCACTAATTTATATGAGAAACAATTGATTAGGATTATGGTATTCATACTCAAGATTAGCTACTTTAACAACAATGAAAACAAAATCAAAGAAGAAGGGAAAGAAAAGATACACTCTATACTAGTCCATACCAAATCCTCTATTCCATTTTGTAATGTCCCAAAAAGATGAGATCTATTAATCTATAATTGTTTTGAACATTTGGAAGTAAGAATAGTTTAAGAAGAAAATTTAATTTAAGATGGATTGGTCAAAATACATATTCAATAAAAAAAAAAAAAAAAATTGTGACACAACACAAATTTAGGCTACTACAACCTCAATTCATATTACACTTTGTGTAACTTAATAGGTAAATGCTTTTGATTTAATTTTTTTTTAATATTTCGATACTTGGGGGTGGGGGGGGATTTGAGTCCTCGATGTCTTTAATATTGGAAACATTAAGAAGTGTCAGTTAGTTGAGTTATAAGGCTCTTGGTTATTTTCACCTATTGATTATGTATCAATGGTGCACTAATTTATATGGGAAACAATTTATTAGGATTATGGTATTCATACTCAAGATTAGCTATTTTAATAACAATGAAAACAAAATCAAAGCAGAAGGGAAAGAAAATATACTCTCTATACTAATCCATACCAAATCCTCTATTCCATTTTGTAACGTCCCAAAATAAAGCCATCTTTGAAAATTCAATAAATAAATTTCCTAAAGTACACTTTTTACTTATTTAAAAAGTAAAAGTTCTACGTCAACAACATTTTCGCAATAAATCGTAAGTGGTAAGTTGTTATTGACACTAATTTGAATTCAGAACTTAAATTACTTTTTCACTCATCCATAACAGCCAATAATAATCCTTAGAACTCAAAATCAATATGCGGATGCCTTATGTACCTTAGCTTCCATGGTTAAAATACCTGAGGGAGTGTGGACACAACCTTTGGAGATTAAGCAAAGTTATGAGGAAGTGCACAAAAGGAAGACCGAAACTTCAGTAATGACTGTAAAGGAAGAGGAAGTTCTGTGGTATTATGACATCATGAAGGTCTATAACTAGAGGCATGTCCAGATGGTGCCGACAAGAGAGAACATCATTCCATTAGGATGATGGCAACACAATACATCCTATGTGGGGGACAACTCTATAGAAGGTTCTACGATGGTATACACCTTTGTTGCTTGAAGAAGGAAGAAGTTGAAAAGGTAGTGGAAGAACTTATAGGAACGGAAGAATGTTAGCCAAGAAAATCCTAAGGATAGGGTGCTATTAGAATATGATGGAGACAAATTGTGTGGACAATGTGAAGAGTTGCCATGATTGTAAGACACACCAACTTGAACCATGTACCACCTAGTGAGTTGTATAGCATGACTTCTTCATGGCCATTCTCTATTTGGGGCATAGATGTGATCAGAAGGATAGCCCAAAGGCTTCAAATGGGCATGAATACATTCTAGTGGCAATTGACTATTTCACAAAGTGGGTGGAGGCAGCCTCTTACTTTGTATTTAAGGCTAAGCATATGGCTTGGTTCTTAGAAATCGACATCATATGCCAGTTTGGGGTGCCCCAAGAGATCATTTCTGATAAAGGTTCCCACTTTGAGGGAGAGGTTAGAAGGATCATGGAATTGTACAACATTAAGCATCAAAAGTCTTCACCATAGCGACCACAAGCTAATAGGGCCGTGGAAGTAGCTAATAAGAATATGAAGAATATCCCATCTAAGATGGTAGTGACATACAAAGATTGGGCTGGGAAGCTTCCGTTTGCCTTATGGGGTTATAGAACTTCTATCTGTGCATCGATTAGGGCAACACCTTACTCTTGGGTTTATGTTAGTGAGGCGATGCTTCCTATTGAGATGGAGATACAATCTTTGAGGGTGTTGATGGAAACTAAGGTCCTAGAAGAGGATTGGCTTAAGATGAGATATGAAAAATTAGCTTTGATAGATAAGACGATGGCTAGGACACAATATCATGCACAAGGGTACCAAAAAAGAATTGCTAGAACATTCAACGAGAAGGTGAAATCGAGAAACGTTAAAGAAGGGGACTTGGTCCTAAAGGTGCTTAGAGATGAGACTTTTGTTCCAAGAGGAAAGATGAAGCCAAGGTGGTCTTGGCCTTTTATCATTAAGAAGATAATGTCTGGAGGTGCAACAAGGATCATAGATTTGGATGTGGAAGAGATGCTTTGCCCAATTAACACTAGACTCTTAAAATACAACATTTAAAGAGAGAGAAAGAGAGAGAGAGAAAGCGAGAGAAGCCTGCTAGGTTGAAAACCTGAAAGGGCGTCCTAAGCAAAAATTAAAGCAAAAGAACCCCGCTAGATAGAAAACTCGAAAAGGGCGGTCTAGGCAAAAGTTAGGGGAAAAGATGATGGGCATGGCAAAAATTCCCAAGGGGATGTCATGGGTAAAAATTAATGGCAAAGGAAAAAGAAAAGAAAAGAAAAAATAAATGAGATGACAATAAGAAAAGATAATAAAAAAGTGATTCTCTTATTGCTCAAATTAAAAGATAACAAGATTGTTTTTATAGGGGATTTGGGACATTCCAATCTTTTATTAAATTCAAAAACAAAAACATAAGAATCATAAAAGTGCAGAAAAGTAATATATGGGGCATATCAAGGTGGTCACTCAGCCCTCCTTATTTTCTTGTTAGTCTTCATGTAAGCTTTCTCATCCCTCAGAATCCACTTCATGTCATCCTCTAACCATTGCTTGTACCTTATAGTGGGATAGATGTATCGAGAAGGAGCAATGCCCTTCGTCACCCTACGACATGGCCAAGCCTCACAAACCCTACCCAAGATCTTGTTGGTAAACACCTTGGTGTAGAAGGCACCTTCATCATCGGGAGCTCCTTGACGTTCTCCAAATTGCCTTGAGATACGACAAGTAGAGTAGTATGAGTAGCAACAAAGTCCAACTAAAGGCACATAAGAATCCTGCCAACAATTATGGACCATGCTTGAGATATGCCACCACTCCACGACCCATTGAATGTTGGTCTCCTTGATGTGACCCATAAGCTCCATGTACGCCTCAAAGCTTATGTCATTTTGACGAAGCCGACGGTCCCTAAGATGCTTAGGGAGGTATGTGTTGAGGGGTACAGTAGGAGGTTGAAGCAATTGAAGCCATATCTGAAAAAAAGAGAGAGAAAAAAGAAAGAGAATAAGAAGAAGATAGAGAAAAAAAAATAAAAGAAGAAGAAGAGAGAGCATGAGTGAGAAAAAAATAATAATAATGATGAAAGACGATATAAGGTATCTCGATGGGTTGAAAACCGAAAGGTAACCCATGCAAAATTAGAGGAATCCTGCTAGGTTGAGAACCTAGGCAAAAGTTAGGGATTGTGCCTGAAAAAGAAGAGGACTTCCAGCAAAGAAGCTTGCTTCCTTCCTATGAAAGACATTCGAACCATTGAGAGTTTCTGCCAAGATCAAGCCCATCAGGTTACCTCTTTTTAGCTCATACGCCACCATGCACATTCGGAGGTCCATACAATATGACCTTTGGACCAGGAATTACCTTACAAAAGCACATAATGAAAAGGCACAAAGAAAGTATGAACGTGGCCTCTCACCCACAAGAAGGGCCGAGTCAGGAAAGCACTTAAAGGACAAACTAAGGTTGAACTTGCCGTAGACACACCACCTATTTGCCGTAGCAGGAGGGATGCCCAAGACAACTTACAGCAGGTGATAAGCCAAGACTGTATTGATCCCTTGTGATGAATTAATTGATTAATTAGCCAAGTTTATTAATTAATGAAATTAACATGCAAGATGCGTGGTAGCACAAACAATTCACTAATTAAACGAAGTATGCAACGGAAAATAAATTGATATGATGATTTGTTTATGAATAGGGAAAACCTACACGGCAAAAACCCCACCGGGTGATTTTAAGGTCACTAATCCCAAGAATCAACTATTATCAAAACAAGCGGTTACAAGTAAAGGAATCCTAGTATCTTATACCAACCAACAGTTGAACCCTTATCCCAATACCTAATTAGACTTGTTCTGCAGTGACAATCTCTCATTTTCAATGCACGGCTCCCAATACGTGACTAACTAATTGCGCGGATCCCAATATGCGACTTAATCACCAACTTGAGAAAGATGTTGGTTGCAACGTTCTTCAGTTCATCACACGATGAAGATCAAGAAGCTCCTTGGTCATAAAACCCTAAGGTGTACAAACACAACAGTTTCTTTAAAAGAAAGATGAAATAGGAAATATGTCTTCGGTTTACAATATGCTTGTGAAAAACTTTTGCATTAAGTTACATTAGCTGTGACCGCCCTTAAAACAATCCTTATATATGTTTAGGGTTGTGAGAAAAAAAAGCCTAAACACATACACGCAGATTGAAAATCAGCTCTGAAAAACTGAGTTTCATAAACCTCCACAGATAGGGTATTTATCAAGCTAGTTGTTGAGCTTTAAAATCCAGCACTTCATTACTTGATTATTGGATAGACTTGCATGGCTTTAACACTTGAACTTGAAACCTTGAAGCATTAAACACAACCCAGATCTACCCAATTACAAGTAAAGTGCGTTTTGTCAAAGAATTAGCCAATTACATAAAATAGTGACATATGTTTCTAACATTGAATCACATATGTCCTAACAGCAAGGATGGAAGATCCTCGCCCATGGTAGGGAAGATGAGATCGTCAATCTGTGGTTCACCCATGATAGCACAAAATTCTTCGATAGTAAGGCATAATTCTATTCCATTGAAGCAAAAAACATGTCAAGAAGGGACCCAATAGTTAGCAGTAGCACGAAGAAGAGGCTCCTAATCCAAGCCAAGACATTGAGTGAAGATTTTTTTGCCATTGGGGGACCTCAATGAAGGGTTTTTTGGGATGAAAATACGTTGGTGAGGGTTTTGGGACTTAAATAGATACTTTTATAACTAATTGGGGCAGTTAAGGTTTTCTCTGATTCATGGCACACATACACAAGGTCAACCTTGCATACGCAATGTCAATGCAACGTATGCAGGCCCATCCCCACATACGCACAGCACTTTGCAGAAGCTCATTCCCCCCTATTTTAAGCATGATTTTTCACTTCAAAGCATTCCTAGGGTTCCTACAACCTAAAGGATCATCCAGAGCATATTCCAAGCACAAGATTTCAAGCATCAAAGAAGCAATGTTGTATAGAAACATACAATTAACCATATATCTTGTCAATTAAGTGTTAGTTTTAATTAAAAGCATTAGTGTAAAAAGATGTTCTTAAATACAACCCTTTGTCTCAAACTGAATCAAAGAAAGAAGGGTCAATGACCAAAAAAAAGAGTGAGAAGAGAGAAATGGCGAGAAGAAAAAGAACAAAAGGAAAAAAGAACCCATCAACCGATTGTTGGGAGGAAAAGGGTAGTCCATGACATTAGGATTACAGGGCACGGCGCGCTCCTGAGCAAAGCCATCAAGGCCAAAAGCATAGACCGTCCAAGGGAAATGTGAAGGGTTGATGAGCTCACCAATAGTAAGGTCCTCTTATTAAAATTTTGTACCATTAGAAGTCATGACAAACGAGGTAAAGGAAAAAGAAGAGAAGAAGAAATGATTAAGCATATACCTGAGTGGTAAGGGAAGGCAAGAGGCAGGTGATGTTGAATTCCTCATAGTCCAAGCCCTCAAGGAGCTGCTCGGTATAGGGAATGCCACTCCTTCATGAGTTATACTCAGCATTAGTCATGGAGTGTGGGGTAAGCATGAACTCCGAAGGATCCATCGAAATCTCTGGGTCATCTCCACCCACCAATTAACACTACACCCTCTTCGCCAAGTAGAGTGCCCTCATGCCCGCTCCTTCAAAGGGTCGGATGATCTTCGAAGCAATGAGGGCAGCAACTTCAAAAGGCTAGAGAAGTAAGGAGGGGCTGGCCGGCCCATGGAGTCTAGTTAACCTATAATGATACAAGGTTAGAAGAAGGGTATCCTAAAGAAAATGCATGAAGAAGCATGAAAACTAGAACTCTTAAACTTACCTCGTCCAAAGTTAACCTAGCAAGGTGGGCCCTCACTTGAGGGAACTCCCTCAAATTTATATCGGTGCCCAGGGTTATGAGGTCATACTTAACAACCCACTGCTACAAAAAGAAGCACAGGCCAAAGGTTAGATGCAAGATAACAGTTTGCAAGATGACAGTTTGTAAGATGATTCAATTTGTAAGACTACAAGCTACAAATGAAAATGCAAGAAATGGAAAGAGAACTAACCTCACGGAGTTTCCAAGGCCCCACAAGTTGCCGCAAGGTGCCCTGGCTAATAAGAGTATCGAGGGTAGACTAAAGATAGGCGAGACATGCCTGTCCCTAGTTGGCCCTCCGTACATCTCCAAAGTCTTGAAAGAGGGGCAACCACCTCAAGGACATTGTTTGCCCACTATTAGCGAAGAGGTAAGCTCCCAACAAGTGTAGAAGGAAGGCCCTAGCCATATGGACACACTCCTCCGTGGTCCTTTGTGGGAGAAGCATATAATTTGACACCAATTCAAAGTAGAGAACGATCTTAGTGGAGTATTTCCTCCCCAACATGTCGAGACCCAGTTGGATTCCCAACACACCGTCCAAGTTGATGATGGCCCTTTCAAAGCTAAGGTTGGTCATGCAGTAGAAGTCATAGGGAGTCATCGTCATTTCCTGCTCTGTAATATGAAAGGTGTGAGCAGTATCCCACCACCTCTCAATAAGGCATTGCACCAAGGTAGCACTTGCAGACCTTTTCGGAAGAAGGCCAATGATATGCTTGAAATCCGCTTTTTGGATATAGGCTCTAGTTTCAAGGATAAGAAGGTTTTATCACTCCACCACCTTGTTTGTGCTTCCTCTACTAGCATAAGGGGATGAGGACTGCAAAAGAAGAAGATAACATTAGATTCTTAATTCAAGTGAAAATGATAAAAAATGATGTTTTTGATGCAAGAATAAAGATAAAAAGAAGGATGCAGTGGTGTTCAGACGTAAAATTGACAAAAAGGGTGTTAGGATCACATATAAAAGTGAAACATTGAAAAAGAAGTGAAAATGGGCAGAATAAGGCCTCCGCCAAGCGTTTCACGTATGCAGGTCAAAGCCCACGTACGCAGATAGGACCTCGTGTATGCAGGCCCATCCCCACGTATGTAAAGTCTCAAGAATAGAGCTGCGTACGCAGGCTCGAGCCCACACACGTAGAAGCACAGATAAGAATAGTCCTTCAACATTTTCCAACATATATCACCCAAAATCAATCCTAAACATGTTCCTACCCTTTCTAATGTGTTTTCATCTAAACCCATCCCACAACAAAACCCAAGCATTTATATGACCAAAAATACATCAAAACAGAAGATCAAAGAGAAACTTGAAAATGAGAAAAGTTTGAAAAACTTACAGATTCAGCAATAGGATTGTGATTCTTTGGCTGGTATGTTAATGGTGGAAACCCCATCAATCTCACTCCCCCACTCCAGCGGGTGAGGTGAAATGCATCAAAGGAAAGAACGTAGAAAGACTTCTTGAAATTGGGTGCCATTGGAGGAGATGAAGAGAGTTTAGAGAGAAAAATGAGAGAATGAGGGAGTTTGAGACAAAAAGAGAATTAGATGATGTGGGGAAAAGAGAGGAGAGAGAGGTTTCTGTAGAGAGAGGGGAAAAAAAAAAGAGTTATGAAGAATGTGAAGAGATGAGGGAGATGAAGAGAATGAAGAAGAAAAAGAAACGGTTGGTGATCATTGGAAAATAATGAAAAGGTGGGAACACACCTAATGGCTAAACTACATGTACTTTAGGCCTTACTACTAAACTACGTGTAGTTTAGTCATGAACAGTAAAAAAAAAAAAAAAATTCTTTCTTTTTTCCTTTCAAAAAAAAAAAAAAAAGAAAAGAAAAGAAAAAGAAAAACATCTCAAGATTGCTCAATTAGGCACAAAATCACCAAGGACACCCTAGTGAGCAATAAAAGAAGTAGAAGACTCTTCCCCCAATGAAGCATGTACATCACAAAACCATTTCCAGTAGATCACATACACTATCCCCAGTAAGAAAGCAGAAAATTCTTCCCCAATGGATCAAGCATATCTAGAACATCATCCCCATGAAGGAGGCAGAAGATTGGCCTTCTCACAGAAGAGTGAAGCCAACTCATCAAGAGGGATGTTACGTAGACGAGGGTGACTAGGATAGTCTGGATGATCTACCCTAAGGACACGTAGTATACTAGAAATAAGGTATGGGGTAACTACGATATGTGTACCTAGGAATACCATAGTAAACTGTAGGATAGAGTTATCAATGGCATGCATGTTGGAGTAGAACTCCTGCATGAACACACCGAGACACCTCATGGGTTTCTCATAGAGAGATTCCTATCCCCGAGAGCTAAACGCACCAGGAAGAGAAGTGATTGGAAAATTAGATAGAATGACCTATCATTCTGAATGAATTGCCCGGTCAAAGAAATTCTCATAGAAATCCTTTTGAGAGTCCTCATTATAGAACCTAACTCTATCAGGAACAGAGGGAAGAGAAGAAAGAAGACAAAGAGCCATGATGAGTGATAAGGTTCTTGTAGGGAACTGACTTTTTGGGTGCCACAATCAGGAAACTAAGGAGAAGGAGAAGAAGAAGAAGAAGAAGAAAAGAAAAAAAAAAGGAACACAGTAGAAGACAAAGCTCAAGAAAGAAGAAAATGAGAGGTGTAATGCATGGCAATGCATTAGCATATGATGTGCAAAAGATAAACTACATCATGGGAAAAAACCCAATCCAAACTACAACACTCACAAGTTATAATCAAGCACACAATCCTAGAATGCATGAACATGTGAAAAAGATGAAGGAAAATGAAATGCATGATAATATGACAACAAAAACACAAAACTCAACAAAAGAGAAGGTGTCGAGAACTAAAGCTCAATATATCGAAGAGGTAATGAGGAGGTTTTGGTGGCAAAATTGGCTTGATAGATCGAGGAGGTGTTGAGTTATCTATCGAGTAGACAGAGACATCAGAGAAGAGGCTTGGTGAATCGGGTTATCTGTCGAGAGGTATTGAGAAAACCCAGAAATTCTCGATAGATCGAGGAGATGTCGAGAATTAAAAAAAAAAAGGTTTTTCAAGGAGGAAAAATAGCATGAGATAAAAGCAAACAAGATAGACACCAAGCCAAACAACAAAGAAGCATGTTGATCTCTCAAACACATCAATAACTCCAGATGCAAAGCATTTCTAGATTAAAACACACACTCAAGTCTAACTAATTTTATTTTCAAAAAATATTTAAGACAATTTAGTAAGCTTATACTACCACATGTATTCCTTGTGATGGCCAACTCTTATTGTTCCTATACAATAGTATCAAAAGTAGCAAAGAGTATACGTGTTGTATGTGAAACTTTTGCAAGAATCAAATACACCCACACGCAATCATAACTATTTGATGGGGACTATTACCTTTGAGGTACATCATATAACTCCCACATCTCCTAGAAACACGCTTGCAACCATATATCAAAGCATTTTGATTCTTTTTGCTTTTCATGTTCTTTACATATTTTTCTTTAAAGTATAAAAGGACATAACATGCATGGGTATATAAGAAAGAAAATAATTACCCAAATATGTAAGTCAAACATCTTGTTTTTGCTATGCAAGTGCTACACCTTATCAAACACGACTTTTATGAATTGCACACAAATGTTCTATGATTGATGAGTTTTAGTGGTGAGATAGTTATTTATGCATTTTTCCTAGGATTTTTTTTCCTTCGCATCAAAAAGAGTGATAAAGATATGAATGATAAAATATTAACCAAATCATACAAATCACATGAATGTGCCACAAAACTCACATTGCTTAGTTGTGCACATGAAGACGCTCATCTAAGCTACAAGTGATACAAACTTAAGAACTTTGTTTCAAATGTCACCCAAGGTACACAAGTACCAATATACACAAACACACATTGTTTTTGCATTTTTTTTTTTAATTTTCCCTTTTTTTATTAAAAAAACATTAAACAAAGTAGCAAAACAAACACAATAAAGCATCAAAAACTAGACTCACTCAAAACACAACAAACAACCATGCATGAGACCAAGAAAGTGACAAAATCACTTGGAATCTTTTTCCTTCCAGACAGAAGATTTGGATGGAGAAGCTTTCTTTTGCATGAACCTATGTTTAGATGAATAGGGAGGAGGTTGAAAATCGAAGTTTGAGAGTAACATGACAGCCTTAAGAAGTTCTCCAAGAGGGGCCTAAGTGAGTTGGAGATGATTTTGGCTCCCAAGGGATGACACACTATTGCTTTGTTGAATGGCCAGCCACTTATAGCGATTTGGAAGAGTGTGCCCAGATACTCCACAATAATGGTAGAAATGTGGCTTCTTCGATTGAGATTTCTTACTGATAGAGCAATGATTATTTTGTTTAGTCTCTTTCTTTTCAACTTTAGGGGGTGCTCCTAGAATGAATTTTCCTTTATCAGGTTTACCCTCACTCACATTTTTAATTTTAGGATCAGTTTCCTCAGAGTTATCATTGTTAGCAAGTGGGACAAAAATGTCTCTATTTAAAGCATTAGAAGAGGTACTGCAGGAAGAGAAAGAATGATCATACCCAAGACCTGTTTTGTCTAACGCAACCTTCTAGAAGTTGAGCATTTCATCCAGCTTGGAACTTGAGGTTCTTTCCAATTGTGCTCTCACTTGAAACAGTTCTGCATCTAGTTTCTTGGTCTTTTCAGCTAGGAAGTTGTTTTCAAACTGTAGTGCTCTGATGGTTTGATCTTCTTCATCAACTTTGGTGAAAAGTTCCTCTCATTCCAACTCCACTTCACTTAGCTTACTTATAGCTAACCTATAAAACTTTTCATGTTTCTCAGAAACCTTGTACAACTTTGAGTAGGCAATATGGATGTCATCTTGTTCGTCCATTTTCTCAAACTTGGACTCCGTCAACTCTTCTTCCTCATCCACTGGATCTTCTACTTCATTTAGAGAATCAATGGTATTGTGAAGGCGTTCACTATTCCCTTTTGATCACTATCATCAGAATCTGCCTTTGGTTCTATATCACTCAAAAACATAGTTGTCAAATCATGAATCGTATTGTGTATTGATTTTTAATTTTTTTGTATCATGTATCATATCGAATCGTGTATCGTATGATACACAAACATCTAATAAAATTATAAAATATTAATAGATATACATATATAAAAGGTATATTCATTATAAATTTGAAATATTTTCAACTAGTGACCAATTTAATCATTACTTATGTAATAAAATTTAACAAAGCTAACTAAATAAATCAAATTAACTTATGTTTATAAATGCACATTCAAATTGATTAAACTCAAAAGTGATAATACATGATATATGAACTAAAATAATAATATATTTTCATCATCTTAGCAAATCAACTCCATATAAGTCAATGTTATCATCATATTCAACATCTTGCAAAAAAAAAATTTCATATATATTTTCTTCATTATTATCAACATTTACTATTTTTTGTTGTTTTATTCTAATAATTTGTTCTTTATATTTTTTCTTGGCATTCTAGATTTTTAGACTCGTAATAATAGTAAAAAAATAAAAAAATAATTATATTTTCATATAACACATTATTAATAGCATAGAAAATAAATTTGCACATATGAAAGTGAGTTATTAATGTAATATAAATTTTGCAGGAAAAAGAGAAGGAAGGAAAAAAAGAAAAAAACTCATGGACTTGTTATTTTATTAGACTCAATTAAGTTTCTCAATAATTTTGTGTTAAAAAAAATTCTAACAACTTGTTTAAATCAAATAAAACCACAAATTTTAACAAAGAAAAAACCAATTTTAAACTCCTATGTCTATGTATCGTACGTAA
Source organism: Quercus ilex subsp. ballota (assembly GCA_032727855.1). Classification (NCBI taxonomy): domain Eukaryota; kingdom Viridiplantae; phylum Streptophyta; class Magnoliopsida; order Fagales; family Fagaceae; genus Quercus; species Quercus ilex. The sequence goes on along the minus strand of CM064911.1, from coordinate 31,102,598 downwards.
GCACGCTTGCAATCATGTAACAGCATTTTGATTCTTTTTGCATTTTCTTTTTCTCTTGATTTTTTATATATTTTTCTTTTGAGCACAATCAAAGATATCATGCATGGGCATAGAAGAGATAGGAAAGAAATACCCTTGTTACACAATTTTTGCTTTTAAATAACACTTCATTTTATCTTGTTGTGAAAACACTACTCCTTATCGAGCACAATTTTTATGATTTTCACACAGGTGTTCATGATTGGTGAGTAAAAGTGGTGAGGTAGTTATTTATTCCTTTCTCCTAGGATTCTAGTCCTTATGATCAAGAAAATGTGACATCAAAATCAATATCGTTTGTTTAAAGACTATAAACAACTTACACAATTAAGCACTACATAGCACAAACTAGCAAAGTGCAAAAATATAGCTCATCAAAGCTAAACAAGGTACACAGTCATGAAATGTAAACTTCATTGGTCAACCTTAATTACAAACTTGGTGGTGTGTAATACAAAAAAATAAAAATACTTTTTGAATTTTCCTATTGCTATGACCAAAAAAAAACACATTGTGCTAAATGAAAATGATGCATGACAGTGCTCAACTAAGTTATAGAGGGTACACAAATAAGAAATATCGATTTCTTAACTAAATCGTGAGTACATGTATAATCTAGTACATACTCATACAAAATCAAAAATAGCTTATGCACTTAGTTATGCAACACATACTTTTCAAGTTTCTCCATAATATCAAGCATGTTCTAAGTCAAGAGAGAATATTATAATTCATGTAATCCTCAAGAAAAATAAAACTAGGTACAAAATAAAATATTTTTGTCTTTTTGAAAATTTTAAATGTTTTTGGATTTGTTTTTATAAACAAAATAACCTAAGAAAATAAAACAACCAAAAACTAAAAGAAAACAAGTCCATAAATAATTGAAAGAATTATATCAAGGACAAGTAAACAACACTCACCTTAGAAAGTCTTTTCTCACCCATATAGCACGAGTGTTTGGCTTTGAAGATGAGAAACCATGAGAAGCAGAGTGTATTTGAGGAATTACACAATTCTTCGAAGTAAGACCAAAATCCTGCATTTTCTTTCACAAGCCAACAAGTTTAAATTTTTCAAAAACATATGAAACAATTTATCAGGACTTATGATAGTTAGGACAAATGTGACTAGACACCACAAAAGTAACAAATATGAACAAATTTAGGAACATCAATATTCCTAACAACATATCTAGTCTCAAATTTTGGTTATTGCCTCAACAAATAACAATTTGGTCTAATGTGACCAACAACACTACAAAATGTGACAAGTAGGCACAAAAACAGATTTCTTTGGTACTCTAGTAGTAGGTTTAGACACAGGTTTGGAAACTTCAGTGTCTACAAGTTTGGTATTTGACAACCTAGCAAAATAAGCCTAGCAAAATAAGCATTTTATTTATGATTCATCTTAAAAGGAGGAATATAAATTTTGTCAACTTTAGGCTTAAGAGGAACAAAAACAGAAACAGACTTGTTATCAATAACAAGTTTGGTATTAGACAAATATTCCAGTTTAGCTTCAGACTCAGCCAACTTTTGTTCCAAACTTCTCATCTTGAGAGGAAAATTGATTTCTCAAAAATTCATTTTTTTCTTAGATTCTTCCAATCTTACAATCAATTCCTCTTTTTCAAGATTAGCCAATTTTAACTCTTCCTTGAATTTCTTAGAAATTTTCAAAGATTTTTATAATTCCTTACGAAGAGTTTCACAAGCATCAACAAAATCAACAGAAGCATTAGTGTCTTTTTTATTCAAATTATTACAGACATGAGCAGAAAGTCACTTAAAATTATCCATGACAACAAGGATCAATAATCTCACTTAGGACATTAATCCAATTCAGAGTGAACCTGCTTTGATACCACTTGTTAGTTCATTTAGACCCTTCTACAGTCAGATTGTTTAACTTAATTAATTAACCAAGTTGATACTTAGGATTATTATTTAGACATGGGTTAAACACATAAAAACATATCACTTAATGTGGAAAAGTAAAGAAGACAAGTGATATGATGATCCAGGAAAACCAATAAAACTGTTGAGATTTAGATTTAGATTTTTCCCTAAATCTAAAGCTACTTCTTGTAGTACTTACTCACATGATCACATGCAACTTCGAATTCACGACTCTTCTATCTAAATTTATCACACACAAACACCCACATTTGTGACTCTGAGATCCCACTCAAAACTTAAGACCATCAGCAATAGTTGATCTTGTATGCAACAACTTCTACGACACCGGATCTTAAGTTTCTTCAAAGAATATTGCCAGTAGAAGTTTTTTGAGAGCTTTGGGTACAAAAACGCTAGATCTACAATTGAAGACTTCTCTCTCTAAAATTCCCTTCTAGGGTTAGCTTATGATGTCCTTTAAATATTGCAAAAAACAGATTGCGATTTGGGCTTGAAATAGTCAATTTATGGGTTTTTTATGTTTGTTGATTTGCTACTCTTGACTAATTGAACAGCAACCAAGAGCAATCGAACAACAATTGAGAGAACTAGATTGCATCTCACTTTTTTTCATCCTGAACTTGATTTTTTTGTCTTGGACTTGAAAGTACACTATTCTAACTCAATGAGACTTACTTTTTGTCATGGTATGCCAACACTACAAGCTCAAATCCTAACACTATTTTTGGTTAATAGAAAAAGTATGGCTTATTTTTAGATATTTTTTTTACTAATTGTTTTTTGGAAAATAATTATGTCTCACAGCAAACTAAATAAGGAAAGTTAGGAGATTGTTTTTCAACCCATTTATGGTTGATACCAAACATAGAAAATGAGATAGTTTTATAAAAAATATTTTTTGAAAAATTAGTCATTTTCTTAAAAAGCATTATCACCGAAACAATTAGAGCGTTATATAAAAAATTCTCAGATCTTTCAACTGTGGTTTGTTAATTTATGAAACTTACACTGATGGTCCAGATTTGCCTGCTTAGAAGATTAAAAAAAAAGAAGTGGTTAATGTAGACTTGGGAAAGCAAAAAACTTTCCCTAGACCCTGAGGCTACTGATTAGCTTGGTTCTGTTGAGTCTTTCTTTTTACTGGGAAACAGATTGGTTTTTTTTTTTTTTTTGCCAGCAACTAAAGTTGGGTGGGGATTGAACTGTTTGTTCTTATAATTTTTCAATGGATTGTTATATTTTGAATCGAAATCTACCATGTCATTTTACTTGTGCTTCTTTGACCTCATCATTTTAATGTCTTCAACTTAAACCATCTTGCTCCTTTTATTTAAAGTCTGGCTGTTTCTTTGGTTTCAAGCATTGATTCTATGGTCAAACAAGCATGTATATTCGATTATCGTCATGTCCAATTGAAATACAGCATACAAAGGGTTGATGGGGCTCTGGTTTTATTCTCATTGCAGAGTATGGAGTAGAGTTCAGCAAGGGTTCAAAAAAGACAAAGATAGACAGACTCATAGGATAAAAAGAGACTAGTGAAAAATGACAAAGGCAATTCAATCATACTGTTAAATAATTTTGTTGGGGCTCTTATATGAACATACTTTTTTTTTTTTTTTTTGAGAAGGAAGAACTCGAAGTTTTTTATTCAGTAATGGGCAAATCTGCCTGAATAGCTGTAAAAATTTGGATAGGAACATCCTCCATCCAAACTGAAAAACCAGTGACATGACGTGCATGTCTAGCTAGGTTATGAGCAACATTATTCCCTACTCTACCAACATGTTGAAAGGAAATACAAGTAAATGAACGTGCCTTTAATTGGGCATCCCGAACCAACAGACCATATGAAGCTAGGGATGGAGAAGGGTCCCTCAATGCATTCATGATGATCATCGAATCTTCCTCAAGAATTGCTTTGTCGAAGCCTAACTCAAGGGAGAATTCAAGTGCTCTACATGCTACCAGAGTTTCCAAGTTTACAATTGAGTGAGGGAGTGGGATGTTTTGGGATAAAGAAGCCATTACCATGCCTAGGCTATCTCTAACAACCACTCCAATACCTGCTCTATCTTCATCCTTGAACATCGCTCCATCAAAATTAATTTTTACCAATTCCGTCGGTGGGGGCTGCCAACGTACCTGAGCTGATGTTGCTGCAATGGGCTTCCTTAGTTGTGCTAATCGAAACTCCTGGAGGGACTGATATGCTTGCTGAGCTATTTGGTCCAAAGGCCAACCTGGTGGAGAAGTCCTCACTTGATTTCGTCGAAACCAAATATTCCATATGAGCATTGCGAACATGTCACCGCTGCAGTCCGAATCTAGCACATGGAGGAGCACTTGAGGAAAGTCTTGGAACCTGGTGGTGCTCCTAAACGCCCATTGTGGGTCATCCTCCCAAACCCGAGTTAGACCCGAACATGACCACAAGGAATGTAGCACATCTTCTGAGCTTTGTGAGTAGAGGGAGCACGTTGAGTTACAGCGTCAAACCAGGTTGGAGTTTGTTGGAATAGCATTTCGACAAGCTCTCCAAACAAAATTCTTAACCTTACACGGGACAGCCAATTGCCATATCCTTTTCCACAGTGATTTGGTTTGAACCGAAGCTTGATTCCTTGGAGGGGTTGACATTCTAGCTTCTGTTTTGAGGAAGTAGTACCCGGATTTGGCTAAGTAATCACCGGACTGCACATATGGCCAGAACAGAGCATCTTCACTTGGCTGTTGGCTAAGCTGGATTTTCTGAACTTCCGATGCTTCATCTTGGCTGAGTAGTCTACACAGGATGGATGAGTCCCACGAGCGAGTGGCTGGGTTTATTAGGCAACCAACAGTGGCTTCTTGTAACTCAGCTACTAGTGGTCCTTGCAATGAAGTGTGAGTAAAAGAAGGTAACCATCTGTCCCCCCACAATTTGATTGACTCCCCATTTCCAACCCCCCACTTTGCCCCTCTCCGAATAACTTCCCTCCCCATTAATATACTCCTCCATGCATACGATCCCCCATGACCCTCCTTAGCTTCCATGAAAGAACAATTTGGGAAGAATTTTGATTTAAAAACTCTATAGAACAAGGAGTCTTTATTATGTAGGAGTCTCCAAGTTTGTTTTGCTAATTGGGCATCATTGAACAAGGATAATTCCTTAAAACCCATGCCTCCTTCCGCCTTTGGCTCACACATCTCCTCCTGTTTTACCCAATGTATCTTCCTCTGCTCACCCCTTTTGCCCCACCAAAACTTTCGAATCAAACCTCAATTTCTTGACAAAGACCTAAAGGAAGTTTAAAGCAACACATTGAATAGGTTGGGATTGCTTGCACCACGGCCTTAATCAATATTTCTCTTCCGGCTTGAGACAACAATTTTTCTTCCCATCCTTGCAATTTCCTCCAAATTCTTTCTTTAATGTAATCAAAGCTAGCTTTTTTATGTTTCCCCACTAAAGAAGGCAGCCCCAAGTATTTGTCAAATTGCTTCACCTCTTGAATTCCTAATGCTTCTTGAATCTCCAACTTCATAGCTTCATTGGTGGATTTAGAGAAAAAGATGGTTGTTTTCCCCTTATTTATTTGTTGCCCCGATAAGCTTTCATATTGAGCTAGGATCTCCAAAACCTTTTGGCATTCACTTCTATTAGACCTGTAAAATAGCAAACTATCATCCGCAAAAAGCAGATGGGTTAGTTTAGGGCTTCTTCTGCTTAAGCCAAAACCGTGAATGGCTCCTTCCCTTTCCGCTTTAGAAATTAGGCTATGGAGGCCTTCCGTGCATAGTAGGAAGAGGAAAGGTGATAGTGGATCACCTTGGCGAATCCCCCTAGTAGGTCGAATCAAACCCTTTGGTTCACCGTTGACCAACACCGAATAAGATACAGTTTTCACACAAACCATCATGAGGTTTATCCACCTCTCATTAAACCCCAATTTCCTCATCACCTTCTCCAAAAAAATCCATTCCACCCTATCATATGCCTTGCTCATATCCAATTTTACTGCCATATAACCTGATTTTGTAGATTTATGAACATTCATGCTATGCAATGTCTCAAAGGCTACAAGAATATTATCAAATATCAAACGGTTTTTTGTAAATGCACTTTGTTGCTCAGAAATTATATTTGGTAAGATTTTTTTGAGGCGATTTGCTAATACCTTAGAAAAAATCTTATAAAGCACATTACAAAGACTAATGGGGCGATAATCAGAGACAGTAATTGGATTTTTGATTTTTGGAATTAAAGTCAAGAAAGTATGATTCAATGGGTGGGGTAAAGAGGCTAAATTGAGGTAAGATAAAATAGTTTTTGTGACATCATCACCAACAAGTTCCCAATACTTTTGGTAAAAGAAAGGGGGCATACCGTCAGGGCTGGGAGCTTTCAATGGAGCCATTTGCTTCAAAGCAACCTGCACTTCCCATTCCATGAATTCTTGTGAGAGCTTGGTGTTCATTTCATCACTAACAATACGAGGCAGTGGGTCCAATTCCTCAACACCAACCACCGAATTTGATGAATCAAAGAGTTCTTTGTAAAACTCTATGAATGAATCGGCAACCTCATCTGGATTTTGAACCCAACGGCCTGAAGAGTTGGTGATTCCATGAATTCTATTGCACCTAGTTCTCTGAGTTGCTCGACTATGAAAATACTTGGAATTTTTATCACCACCAACCAACCAGAAACTTTTTGCTCTCTGCCTCCACATTTGGTTTTCTTTTATCAACAATCCATTGATGTCTTTTTTAAGTTCCCTAACCCGGAAGTTGCTACCGGATTGCAAAGCCGCCCGTTCTGCCTTTACCAAAAGTTTTTTCTTCTCAACTAGCTCCCTACGTACACTTCCAAAATTCTTACGACTCCACTGAGTTAATTCAGCCCCACATTTAGCTATTTTCTTCATCACTTGAACCTCAGGATCACAAGGAAATGGAGCTCTCCAGACTACCTCCACCGTTCGCCCACATCCTTTATCCGAGAGCCACATTTCTTCAAACCGAAATGGCTTTGAAATAGGGGGTGGGTCAAGACCATAAGGAACAATCAAAATTGGTACATGATCCGAAGTGGTATTATGGAGATGAAAGACCCTTGTTCCTGCAAACATTTGAAGCCAATCATTAGTACAAAAAGCCCGATCAAGTCTTTCCCATATAGATTGACCACTTGCATAGTGTTTGCTCCAAGTGAACTTGGAACCCGAAAATCCAAGATCCAAAAAACTACAAGCATCCACTGCCTCTCAAAATAGCTGCATCTGATTGTGACTTCTTCTATTTCCCCCCAGTTTTTCATTGCTCCTGAGCAACTCATTAAAATTGCCGGCACACAACCATGGAATCTGAAATTTCTGATTTAGCCGTCAGAGTAAATTCCATGATTCAAATCTTCTTTGTGTTTCCGGTTCTCCATAAAAACCGGTAAATCTCCACTCCGAGTCAGTATTTTTATTGATAATTGCATCAATGTGATTCTTATCAGAACCCTCAATTGTGACCGCCATAGTATCTCTCCAAAATAGAACTAAACCTCCACCCCTAGTTTCTCTTGGTACCACAAACATGTTCTCAAATTGTATCTTTTGTTTTACATCTTTTAGCCTTGCCTCATCTGCCCATGTTTCAGCTATGAACAAGACAGAGGGATCTTTTGCCCGCACAATATCAGTAAGCTCATTCCCTGTACATGGGTTCCCAAGCCCACGACAGTTCCAAATTAAGCAACTCATTGCGATTGGCGGGGCTGACACACAGCCTCCACCATTGAAAAAGAAGAACTTTCATCATCCTTTGAAACCAACCTGCGCTTGCTCGATAACTCTAGATGATCCTCCCCACCTCTCTTCCCACAGACTAATTTTTCTGCCTTGTTATTCTTCTCTATCCTTGCACATGTTTGTAATTTTCTACCCCTTCTGGTACCATTTTTTTTGGGATTGGTTGTGTTGAGTTTCTGTTGGATAGATTGTGCAAGTGCACAGCCAGTCCCCTGGATTTGCTCACGTGCATGTGCTAACCCTACCTCACGTGTCCCACGTCCGTCCCTTGCTTCCCCACATTGACTCTGAGGAGTAATGTCAGCATTGATGGTCTCTTGTGCATTTAATTCCCCCTCCGTATGTTTTCCAAACTTGAATAGGGCCTCATCAATTTCCTTAATTTGGATTTCAAACAGCTCAGCAGATGTAACTGATTTGGGAAATAAAATCTCTGAGTTAATATTATTCTCTCCATTAATTTGGTTCGAATATGGGCAAGATTCGTTTAAGATTGACTTTCCATTTGAAATAATTGCAGCATTTGTTTGTAACGTTTTCTCCACACCTATGGTTTCAGCATTCAATGACTCCCTACATTTATTGCTTGTTTCTTCCACCGAAACCTCCATATCGGACTGAAGATTTTCCGATGACTCCATCCCTGAATTTTCCCCCACCGGAACTGGACATAGGCTGACTTCCTTTGACACTCGAAAACTGGATTTTCTGCCTTCATAGAAACCTGGAATGAAAATAACATTTTTTCCTTTAGCCGAGTATGGTGCTGCCTTCAGACTAGAGCTGAACTGTTGCTGATCAGGGGAGAGGGTGCCTTTGCTTTCAATCCACAAGTCACAGTTCTTGTCACTATGAGTTAGCCGCCCGCACCAGAAACACAAATTTGGCAATCGTTCATACTTGAAACGGATCCAGTGTTTTTTTCCATTCTCCATTGTGATTAATCTTCCCCTGCACAAAGGTAAGGTGACATCTACACTTACACGAACTCTGATTAAGTGGCCACCTTCGTCATCAACCGCATCGATTGATTTTTGGACTTCCCCTACAGTTTCGCAAAGGTTTTCAGCAACCTTTTTTGTCATATACCTGACTGGGATTTCATGTACTTGCACCCAAAAGAGAGCTTTCGTGAAAGACAATTCCCGAACTGGCACGTCCGTATTGTATCTCTGGACCATCACTAAGTGTTTGTTGAAACTTCAAGGCTGGCTTTGCAGTATCCGGTCAACGTCGGTTAAATTATCAAAAACAAAAAGCACCCTATGATCTTGATGGTTACGGATTTTGAAACCATTTGTGGACCTCCACAGCTGTTTGAAAGTTCTTGCCACCGCTTCCATATTGAGAAAACGTGGAGTTAGGAATTGCGCTGCTATGATGAATTCACCTGTTCGTTGATCCTTACTCAAGACAAAGCCTGTTTTCTCCTTTTCCGAGAGAGAAGTTACTCCATTGTTCTGTCAAATCCTCCATGTCTCGCTAAAGCAAGTGAGAATGGATAGAAAAGTGTTTCCCTACACCCCACAAAAAAAAACCCAACTAGCTCCCGAGATAACCTTGTTATCCCAAGAGAAACAAAACTCTCCTTCGAATGGAAGGGACAGCAAATTCTACTGCCTAAGTGAAGGAGAGAGAGCTCACTTACTTAGCGACAGAGAAACAGAGGATAAAAAATTATATATGAACATACTTCATCAGAGCCTACGTGCAAGTATTGATTTAATCATACCGTTTTAGGGATCTGCTATATAATTTGTTGTATAGAAACATTATGCTAGTGGTCACGGTTATTTTTGTAATAGTAGCACCCAAGTTAGTGGTATTTATTTTGTGACCTCTTTAATGAGAAAGAATATTGATTCATTAGAAATCCAATGCTCTATAAACCGAGCCAGCATGCTTTAGATCTTAATTAACAATGCTTATGCGCAGAACATGATTTTCCAAATGTTACTATTCATTAGATATTGAATAGTAAATGTTTTCTTAAATTATCACTTAGCATTTCGTGATGTGGACCAATTGGAAAAAAATTATTTTCATACATCCTCTAAGTTATTTCATAATGGAAAATCACATTTTATAAGTTACTTTATATATATATATATATATATATATATATATATATATATATATATATAAGCCCCAAAAAACTAGATTTGGGTCAATTTTGGGTATTTGTGCGTAAAAATCCAAGTTGAAATTAGGTACGGCCATTAACGGATATCGGGATCCAAGTATCCATAGTACAAGTTTTAGGTTGGGTTCGAATATTCCCAGCTCAAACTTGGTTCATGGCTATCCCTATTTCTCATCAACTGCTCTGCCACCAAGCCACTGATCCATCATCACAATCAAAGTGGCTTTTCTTTGCATTTGAAAAGAAGCAACTCTCGCAATGTATACAAGTCCCAAAAATTCTATGTTGACTAGAGTTTGTCATAACGACATAATTTCAAGCGTGGTGTTCATAATTTTTATTGATGAACACATTTAGAATGTGAAATGAATGATGTTAGGTTCTAAGGATTTATGATCTAAATGTATTAGAATTTTAATGTGTAATGTTGGCAAACCATGATCAAAACTTAGAGTCTAAAATTAGGCTGCTCAAAGTGTATTTATTTGTAAAGTTGGAATTGAGTGTACTGCAAGATTTATTATGTAAATCTGCAAGGCTCGATTGATTGAAAATTAGACTTGATTGATCGAAGTTCGTGTAGATTGTTTTTCTGCAGAATTTTCCAACTTAAGCCCAAGCCCGTATGACATGTAAGGTCTTATATTTTGCCTTAAGTATAAAAGGAAAAAGTCACGTCTTATGGTTGTTGTTTATGCTGTGTGTATGAATCTTTTGTGAGATCTAGAGGTGTTTGCCTTCATACATACTTAGGGTTTCCAATCTCAAGAGCTTGGTGATCGCTTTAGTTGCTGCATAAAGAGCTTAAAGAAAACTCAAGTGGGAGTACTTGTGATTGCTGTGAATCCAAGAAAGAAGTAGTCTGTGGACTCAGAGCTGTCACGTGGTTATGGTAGTAAGTTTTCTACTCGAGGTAGCAATAGGATGTTAGTGGTCTAAGTCGCTATTGTAAAACTTCAATTCTTTTATAGTAGATCTATTTACTTTGAGGATAGCTAGGTTAAATCCTCCCTAGGTTTTTTACTAGTTTTGTTTTCCTGGGTTATCATATCGTTGTATTTTTTATTTTCCGCATTGTTTACATGATATGATTTACTTGTGTTAACCTAGACTTGAATAATTTATCTAAGTAATCACTTGGCTAAATAATTAGGTTAATCTGTTTGTGTTTAAGTGGTCTAAAAACGTACAAATAATATGTATGAATGACATACAATAAAGAGATTAAGAGAATCAATACTCTTATTGTTGTGGTGATAGAATGGTCTCTAGATCTGATTTTTACAAAAACCTCTTCTTCTCAACCCTCTCTCCTTCAAAAATTTAGAAAATGTTATTTTTTATTAAAAAAAATGGTGTAAATGCACTTTTAGTCCCTACATTTTAGGTTTTTCTTTTTCCATTTTGGTCCCTACATTTTAATTTTACCACTTTTAGTCCCTAAACCAATTAACACGTGTTATTTTCGTCCTTTCTGTCAGTCAACCGACGAAAATGGCTGAGGTAGCAGCCGGAGGAATTAAAATATTATAAAAAATGCCACATCACCCATGACACATCAGCATATAAATTTAAAAAATTAATTTATTAATTTTAACTAAATAAAAAAAAAGGAATTAAAAACCAAAAGTGGAAAGGAGAGTTTTCTGTCGGTTGCTTTTTTTTGCTGAACTAGATCTCATTGCTCTTTTCTTCTATGGAAATTATTATAACACCATATTAGACATATTGAAGCAAACCCCAAATCATAAATTTACACCAACAACAACACAAACAACAAAATCTAAGAAAATTTCAAACCAAAATCCACCACACCCATTGATTCACAGAATCCAAACCCAAGAGAAGAAGAAGAAGAAGAAGAAGAAGAAGAAGAAGAAGAAGAAAGTGGATAAACCATAGCCGTAAATCACTACTATCACTGGTGGCATGTCACGACCCAAACCTATATTTCAGGATTTAGAGCATGACCGGCATGTTAATATCAAGTTTACCTCAATACTAACACGAACCAACCTAAACATAAGGGGCTTAACAATAATTTGTTTCTTGAATACCTGCTTAATTTCGAGCATTAAAACCATAATATACAAAAATGATGAAAACCCTGAATATTTCATTTCCTTCAAACTTGAAAGCTTATCACCTGGTTGAAACTTAGGGTATACATGTAAATATTACATAGCTAAATGTTTAGCAAAACTATTATTACAAACCTAACCCCAAAGACATACAACTGGGGTTTAAAACAAACTAAGGTTCTGAATTACAACTGTGCTCGAGGATCAAGTACATCTTGATTCCTCCTATACATCAAAAGAGCTAAACTACTATACAACAAAAACTCTACATTTTAACAAATGAGAAAACACAAAATCCTTGCCACCTCTAATACTCTCACTGCTTCCAGGAGGAACCTGTGCAATGAAATATAAAAGGCTGAGCTGTGAAGCGCAGTAAGGCTTTTAAGCTCCATGGGCCCTTGATAAGAATGCATGTAAATCAAACATTTTATGGATATGCCAACTTTGATAAAATAGTCTTCATACTGTTCTAATTGTTCTTAAAATAATTTACAAGCTTTTAGATGAACATACTTCATTTTCCTTTCATATAATAATAAAAGGACATAATAAGGAACGTAAACATAGTTCAGTAACCTTATCTTTGAATAGACTATAAATACTTTATCATAACTTCTCATTAAACTTATAACACATTCAATATACCTTTCTTATTATCATATTTTTCTTATAATTTCCAAATAGCTCTATAGCTCATTTATAATACATATTAGTTAATCCAATTGTAAGTTTGTCACAACTTTGGGAGGCTTCCAGCATAGAGTGCCAAGCATCCAGCATTCCCCACAATGCTAGGTAATTCCGGAATCATATCATAATACATCTTTTCAACCATGGGGGTAGATTGACATCCTCCACAAGTTGACTGTTACCAACAAGGGCGGGTACAGCAGAGCCAGTCCCACTTATAATGGCCAAACAGAATTTCCATGGAAATGCCAGTACTATAACTCCTACTAGCTTAGTTCAAATCATAACGATGGAATAACTGAAAACTATCTTCTTCTTTTTTGATAACTTTGCCTTTACCTAAATGTATCACAATAGTAGCATATTCACTTCATTCTTAAATATTATGTTTGTGATACAAATAAGCAACAATATGCTAAAATTATTATGTATATAAGATTGAACGACTCACGAACATATATCTTACTTAAATCATGCTTATATGTAATATCCTTAATTAAAAGGGTTTTAATGCATAATAATTTTTGAAATAATCTTTATAATTATCAAAAGCACATATCTCAAATCCCTTACCTGAAAGCCGAAGACTCGAGAGATTGTACAAGAAGAGCTCAAGTGTCTGTGTTCTCATTACTTAAATGAAAAAATAAAACTTATTATTGACAACCTCTTCCTAAGTATTAAACTTATACCTCAATCATAACCTAACTCTCAAACTCGAGAAAATCTTAATTCCCATCACAATAAGTTCCCCAAAGCATATGATACGATCATCAAACACATTATGCATCCAAACCATAAAGAAGCCAAGACATAAAATTTATATATGCTCCAAACATAACAAAGGATGAACATATTAAATTATAGCTCAAAAAATTCACCCTAGCTTCAAAATTAAATCCATAAAGTCAGAGTTATCCTACCCGGTTTACTGCTCATTACAGCAGCAAAAGCCCTATTTGTAAAATATGAATGGGCTGTTAAAACACATCCAAAAGTCATGAAATTTTACATAACTACTCCGCTGTATGTCCAGTATATATCCTAAAAATTTCGGAGTCAAAACATAAACCCATGATTTATTAAAAATCATACAAAACAGCATGCTCAAATATGTCCTGACAAAATTTCTTGCAACTTAAAAATTGAACCATTATTTTTCTACTCATCCAAATACTGTTAGACCACTTCCATAACAATCATGTGTGTCTTAGAATTCATAAAAACTACTCCTAGCATCCTAATTCACAGCAAATGATTTAATACAGAATTTTCTTGTGGTAAACATCAAATCTGTCACAGTGACAGTTTCAGCATATGTTATTACTAAAATCATCAACAAATAGCTATTGACCTTCATTTCATTTGGGTATTTTTATACCTATAGTATACATATTAAAATATGTTAATAAGCATTCAATAGACCACGATATTATCAACTTTTAAATTACTAAAACAGAATCACAAAGTCAGCTTCTAAAATCAGAACAGAGGATGAAGAAATAGAAATAACAAAACAATTATACTATCCAAAATACACAAAATCATATGAAGTTTTAATTACTTACCCACAAAACCTTAGTGTTAGGCTCTTAATTTTATCTTTAGAGAGGGATATTTTGTTTTGGTGAGAGAGGGAGGGCTGCCGTGTAAGAGCAAAGAGAGAAGAGAGAAAGAAGAACAAAGAAAGAGGAAAATGAAGTAGAGGAAGAGGGGCTGGACTTCTGATCTGATGCAGCCAAGAAAATCAGAAAAGTGAGAAGACTTTTGGGGCACAAAAGAAGATAAGAGATGTAGACAATTGGGGTGGGATACGTGAGATGCTAGGGAAGAAAATATCACACCCACTTTTCAACTTTCTTGCATCCACACTCACTTTTCTACAAAAGTAATATCACTTTGCATATACATATATATATATATATATATCCTTACCTTTATAAAGTTATATCCACCACATTACAAGAGCATATATGTTCTATAATATCACAATATTAAAGCTTCATGCACTTAAAAGTAATTAAGATAATGACATGCATATAAACCCATAAATTAATTGTGCAATTAGGTTGGGGTGTTACATGGCAGTTGTGGTCCATTGTGGTTCAGCTGTGGCTAACCTCGGTGCAAAGCAAATAAAGAGATCTGGGTGAGATCAGAAAGGGCTTTACGAGATTTTGGTGGGTTTGCTTGGTGGGTCTGGGGCTTAGGATTGTGGTGGATCGGCATGGTGGGCTGCGGGTTTTTGGCGGTAGAGTTCGGTGAGTTCTTGTGGGTTTCAGGCGAGGGAGATCGGTGCGTTCTTGTGGGTTTCCGACAGTGGAGATGGGTGATGGGTTGTGGCGTGGATCGGCATGGTGGTGTTGGCCGTGGGTGATGGGCTTGCCTCTTGAGTCTCTTGACCCCTTTTGTTATTATCCCCTGTTTGGTTCAATCTTCAAGAAACAAAGATATCACATTACACACTCTCTCTCTCCCTTAAAGCTTCCATGGCCGGACCTTGACCACGATGATCTCGCCTCCGTAATCGTCCCCACAAAACTCTCCTTCACCGCCGCTCCAACACCTTTTATTGAAGGTTTAGGTTTTGATTTTTGTGGAAGAACACAACACCCATTTTTTTATTTAATTTATAATTGATTTTTGGTGGAAGAATGTATACGAATTTTGGAATAGAAATTTTTTGAGTACTGTTCTTGTTATCTGGGTTTGTGTTCTTATGCTCTGGGTTCGTATTCTTGTGTTCTTATGATCTAGGTTCATGTTCTTGTGTTCTTGATCTGGGTTCATCTTCTTGTTTATTTTTATTCAAATCTGATGTATTTTTATGTTTTAAATTTTGTTTTTATGTTTTTTAATTTTGTTAAAATTAATATATATTTTTTAAAATTAGATGTTGACATAGATGCTAACATGGTATTTATTATTATTATTATTATTTTGCCACCTCAGTGTTTTGCATGCCACCTTAGATATTTCCGTCGGTTGACTGACGGAAAGGACGAAAATAACATGCGTTAATTGGTTTAGGGACTAAATGTGGTAAAATTAAAATATAGGGGCCAAAATGGAAAAAAGTCAAAATGTAAGGACTAAAAATGCATTTATGCCAAAAAAAATTAACAAAGAAATTGATAGTTTTGTCTTGACTTAATCCTCATTTATGGTCTGTTTGGATTGAGAGGGATGAAGGAAGAGTAGAGTAGTCTAAAAATTAGTCTAATTTTTAATCAACTTTATTCTACTCTCTCTTGCTCCCCTTCCTTCCCTCAGTCCAAACAAGGCCTTGTTGACTTGGAATTCGGTATTTGTTTTTGTATGGCTGAAACGATTCCTATATGGCAGTTATTTAAACCAACACAAAATTGAAGTATTTCTGTCCTAGGTTGGTCCTAAACGTAGGGATGCATATTGACCACTCTAACTCAATTCTACTATCAATTTTATTTCAGTCTTCTTATTGAATTATATTCCCATAATGTTATATATATATATATATATATATATAAACAAATCAAGTGTCGTAATATGCCACATTTCCGTAATGTTGTCATAATGTTTGCAACATTTTCGCGAACCGAATGGCCCGACAAATTGGCTATGTATGAAATAAAGGATTTTCGGAGCAGAACAGGAATAATCAATAATGATATTAGGTTACATGCAATAGGATTCATTGTGAATTTGTGATAACAGAGGATCGAGCTTTATTTGCTAAAATACAGAGTCTCCAGTCCATAACGACATCGATCACAAACTTACAACATGATCGAATACATTTGGTAAACTAGTAGCAAAGCATTATTACAAAGTCTAGATGCAGCTAAAGCAACAAAAAGGAAAGCATTCCAAGTCTCCAACAAATTAACACTGAACCACCGATTTTCAACGGTGAAAGAAGACAAAAGGCCTAAGGAAATTCATAAAGGCGGAAAATAGGGGCAAAATTCCAGCAACAGTTGCTGTGCCTCTCCAAAAATCACGGAAATAGAGACTAGTGAAGGATGCCATAAGTTTATTCCAACAATTCTCATAGTGCCCATGAAGTTGTTCACTGAGATCATGGTAACGGGAACGATTACCTTCCACAATTTGTTGGGAAAGTCTGTTGATCAGAATTGCCACTGCCTTATTGCTGCCTAGCCAGTTAACAAGCACCTTTTTCTCGACAAGCAAATCCACATCTTCTGTAGTGTTTATAAGATGATCTAATAGCACAATATAATTACAGATGTAAGCTTCCCCTAGATAATGACATTGCTCAAAGGCCATGAGATTTCTGATAACACGTTCAGTTGCATCCCCTACTGTAAAGGATGGGATTTCCAAGATAGGCTGCATCTTCTCCAAGCATTTGAAGCATGGAAAGCAACTCAAGAGCCAGGACAAATTTAAACATGTACATTTCTCCAATAAGCAACTCTTCTTAAACTCAATATCAAGGAAGAATCTATCTGGGACTTCTCTAAATTCCACTCCTGCCTCAGCCAACTTTTTTGCACAAGGTAGACGTTTAATACTTTTACCACATTCCAGAGCGCATTCGCATGAAAGGAGAAGATATCTCAGAAAATCAATAAAATGTCTGATTTACTTGTCCTTACCAGGCAACATTTCCTTGCAATCATCATCAGAAGAGCGATTTAAACCGAAATCTTCCCAAAAATGTAAAAAGTAATCGAGGACAAGCTTATGAAAGGACTTATCCTCATCTTTGCAGCCTTCATTTTGCTGGGATGCTGTATGTTGATCAGGAAGGTCACCATAGGCATATTTATATAAGTCCTCGAGAACAAAAAAGGGAACCTGATTCTCTAGTAATATCAAGTCCTGCAAAATAGAGTAGCTTAGCCTTAGGTTTTGCTCGTCTAGGAAGCATTCTTCTATTTGAGGAGAGGCAGTGCCATTTGAGCTACTACTCTTTCGCGAGGTTCGCTTAGTCCTCCACAAGTGCTCAATGATAAAAATAGAATCCAAAAGAATCATATTCATGAAACCTTTACTGCTGATATCAAAGCTCTCCGCATAATAATGACGAATAGTTTCTTCCTTTTTCTTGATGCATCTTGCAAGCTCCGCCGCGCTTTTCTTAGTTCGATGACAGGCTCCCTTGAAATATCTCAGTTTCAGTTCTTCCATGTTCTTCAATTTTTCGTCTTTGTGATGAAATGGGCCAATTGAAATTAGCATTGGAGTGTAGGCATCATGATTTACTTTGCGGAGTTCCGGGGGAACCTTGTAGATGAAACACTCGTACGTTTGTTGTGGAATGTCTATAATCAACTGATCAAGATCATGTCCAGGACTAGTGGAAATTCTATAATCAAGTCCTTGCTGCGTTCATAATTCAAGTTCTTCAATTGAATCCGTCAAGCTCTTTCTTCTAGTGACAAAAACAACATTGATTAGCCAAGGTAAGTCTCAAGTGAATAAGTAAATAGCAAAACTCATCTCAACATTGACAAACGTTCTACAAAACAATTATAAAATTTCATATCCACAATTGATTTGAAAAACATTGGAAATATAAAAATGAAGAATTATTTAAATTCGATTATCTCTATTAAAGAAAATATATTAAATGTTGAAAAGAAAATTATATAAAAATGATAGTGGTCCTTCCATAATTTCACGTTAGCTAGTGTCCACCTTTTCACTAATGCGTTCTGAATTGGACTCTGCATCCTACAGTCCTACCTACCAGTATTTAAAAATTCAGGGAGACCATGGTCCGTAGTCTAGGTATTACTATTACATGCATCGAGTGCATATGTGATATATGTCCCCTCTCACATGGGGCTAGACCTCATACACTGTCCCGTGCACCTGATGCATGGTAAATTTTTTTCTTACTTTGGATATGTTAAATAAATTTCACCTGTGAAAATATTTTCAAATAAAATTAATTATTTTCAATATTCGGTTGCATTTGAGAATGCTCCATAAAATATTTTTCGAATTTTGGCTTGTAAGAAAAACTACAGCGAAAAGGAAATCAATATCACAACAAACCAAATTTAAAATTCAAAATAATAATAATAATAATAATAATAAATCAAACACATAGCACCTATTTCAGTATTTCATATAAAATCAAACCGAAATATATTGAATTCTTTCATATTCAGACAGATTGTTAGTTCATTTCACGCATATTTCAAATAAAACTCAACCATTTTTTTTTTTTTTTAAATAATGAAATAACTCAATAGCATGGGGGGCTCTGTCAAAAAAGCAAAGATCTTGTCAAATTTTCTGTCTGGCAAGAGTGGAGGGATTGCATGGTGGTGGGGGGTGGGTGGGTGTCGTGGAGGGGGTCATTGTGGAAAATGTTAACGTTTTATACTTGTAAACAATCAAAAATATTTACGGTTTGACAAAGATCGATGTTAAAGTAACACTAAACATCCAAAAAAAAAAATGGAAGGGAAGTTTTCTCTCTAAGTTTCCTAGGAACCTTTGGAGGTGAAAATAGTGGCTTGTCCCTAGACAAGAGGAGTTTCTCCGTCCCGGTAGAACTATAGGCAGTACATTTAAAAGTTTTCTTTCTGAAACTCTCTTCCCACCCTTAATCCGCATGGGAGCTTCTCCATGGAGGTGATTTCTAAGCGTTGTGAGAAGCTAAAACTAACGGAACACGAAGCAGATCAGGTGGTGTTAGAGGATAAAGAGGTGACAAAGGGATGGGTCTTAGCAGGTAAGTTTCTATCAAAAAGACGTATCAACTTAGAGGCAGTTGTGAAGGCTCTGAAACCGATATGGAAAACTACGGAGAACTTTGTGGTTCAGGACACCGGTGACAACACAACACTCTTCCTGTTCCATAAAGAAGAGGATATGAACCGGGTACTATGGGCAAGCCCATGGTCCTTTGATAAGTACCTCCTAGTCCTCCACAAGCTTGATAAGGGGGACTCAGTTTCCACGATAAGTTTTGACAGGTCTCCGTTTTGGATTCAGGTTCATGGCTTGCCTATGAGAATGCAAACGAAGGAGGTAGCAGAAAAGATAGTTGGTCCAATGGGACCAATAGAGAAGGTGGAAACAGGAAACAGGGGATTTAGCCTGGGCAAGTATTTAAGGGTATGAGTAATCATCGATATCTCAAAACCTCTGTGCAGGGGAAGAGTGGTGCGAATGGGTGCTTCAGAGAAGGGCTGGGTCGACTTCATTACGAACGCCTCCCTATTTTCTGCTACTAGTGTGGGAAAATGGATCATGATGACAGAGATTGCTCACTCTGGATTGATTGTAATGAGTCACTGGAGTTTGAAGAACGACAATATGGATCCTGGCTCCGAGCTGACTCGGAAAAGCTTCAAAGGCCACAACTAGCGGAAGTCCGGTACCATAAGAAAGGAGGAGGAGGAATACACAAGGGGTGTGAACAAGAAGGCAATAACCAGCCCATGAAAAATAATTGGAAGACGCCAGAGATGGAGAATCGGAGCGAAAACAGTGAAACCCATATCCCACCGGAAATGACTACTCCGGCGACGGACTCGGACATGATGGATGTGACACGACAGGAGAATAGGACAAGCGATTTTGAGGCGCAATTAAGGGAGATCGACTGCGCCATACTTGCAGTTGACACGGTTAAGGAAAAAATGGGAAACCGAGAACCAAAGAAGAAAAACAGAGCTGACACAGGCTCTTTTTACAGTGACCAACCCGAGGCAATAAGGAATGGTGGGAAAGAAGGAAAATCTATTAAAGGCCAATCCCTTTACGCAGGCCCACTTACCGACTCGGATGGCCCATTTGAGTGTGCAAGAAACCAACAGGAGGCCCAAAAAACCCAAAGCCATATGGACCCAAAGACATCTGAAGGAGGCCGGGTTTTAAGAAGTAAAGCATGCGATACAATCCAAAAAACTCATATACATGACACTGTCCCAAAGAATGAGAACAAAAGACAAGAAACAAGCACTTCAAGGAAGTCTCCAGAGAAAAAGAAAATACCAGAGTACAGGGGAAAGGAGAACGAGCCTCCTCTAGAAGCAAGAGCGCCACAGGGTCAGGAAGTGCAAGGTGGGGTAATCCAAGGTACTTGGAAGCGCTACAGGCGTGATGGAGAGGATGCAGCAAGCTTCACCATCGTTGGGCCTGAAACGGGTTCAAAACGGAAAGGAACGATGCCGCTTAAAGAAGTCCAGGAAGGCGCGGAGTCTGGGAAGAGAAGCAAAAAGGAGGAAAAAGTGGTTTTGGTGGGTCATCTTTTAGCAAAGCACCTGGGATCGGCGGAGGCTGTGGCGCAGCCCCGCCGTCATCAATGAGTACATTGGCCTGGAACTGTAGGGGGCTTGGGAACCAGCGTACAGTTCGTGCTCTCGAGAAGGTAGTGTCTTCTGAAGATCCCAATTTTATTTTTTTGATGGAAACAAAACTAGTAGTGTCAGAAATGGATGGAATTAAGGAAAGATTGAACCGTTCACAAGGGCTGGTTGTTCCGAGCAAGGGCCGGAGTGGGGGGTTAGCCCTTCTATGGAAAAAAGAAATGAAGGTGGATGTGCAATCTTATTCGGATAACCACATTGATGCGATTGTTGAGCAGGGGATTGTTGGGCAGCAATGGAGGGTGACGGGCTTCTATGGGAACCCAGAAACAAGTAAAAGACAGGACTCTTGGCTTTTGTTCAAGCAGTTATCCACCTTAAATTCATTACCGTGGGTCTGCCTCGGGGACTTCAACGAACTGATGTATGGGAGCGAAAAGGAGGGTGGCAGTGCTCGTCCAGCGAAACAAATGGAGGCGTTTTGTGAGGTAATTAATTCTAGCTGTCTCCGTGATATGGGTTACAAAGGTCAAGACTATACATGGAGTAGGCGGATGGGAAACAGAGGTTGGGTTAGGGAAAGGCTTGACAGAGCATTAGTCTCAACAAATTGGACGGCGAGGTTTCCTCAAATGCAGCTCCATCACAAACCCAACTCCGCCTCTGATCACTGTGTCTTGGTCCTTAAGGATGTCCAGAATAGCAGAAAGAAACGTCGTCGGAAGAAATTATTCCGCTTCGAAGAAATGTGGCTGAAGGATGAATCTTGTGTCGGAGTGATTGAAGATGCGTGGGACAGAGGGTCTAGTAGGGTATCTAAAGCTACTCTTTCAATCTGTTTGGGTGAGTGTAGGGAGTCCCTGACTTCCTGGAATAATATTACTTTTGGGCATGTGGGTAAAAAACTAGCGGCATTGCAAGCCAGCCTTAAGGAATTGGAATGCAAAAGGGGGTCATCTGCCATTTTGATGGAGATTGAATTCACAAGAAAGGAGATAAACAAGCTTTTGGACACAGAGGAGGTCATGTGGCGTCAAAGGTCTAGAATTAGCTGGCTAAAACATGGGGATAAAAACACTTCCTTCTTCCATACCAAGGCCTCAAGTAGATTCCAACAGAATACCATTCAAGGTGTGTTTGATGAAAAAGGTTGTTGGCAAAATGAGGAAGAGGGGATTGGAAAGTCCTTTGAGGAGTATTATACGAACCTGTTCACCACGTCCCACACAGAAGTAAGTGAGGAGCTTCTCCAATCTGTACACAGGAAGGTGTCGGACCCTATGAATGCTGTCCTTACCCGGAATTTTCAGGCCTCCGAAGTGGATTTCGCTCTGAAGCACATGTACCCCACCTCTGCCCCGGGTCCTAATGGAATGCCTCCACTGTTTTATCAGAAATTCTGGCCTAAGGTACGCCCCGTTGTCATTAAAACTGTCTTAGATTTCTTAAACTTAGGCATCACTCCCTTGCATTTCAATGAGACCCACATTGTTCTAATTCCAAAAATTAAAGAGCCAAAAAGGGTGACAGACTTCCGCCCGATAAGTCTGTGTAACGTGGCATATAAAATTGCTTCCAAAACCATGGCCAACAAACTTAAGCAGGTGTTACCACAGCTGGTGTGCGAGAACTAAAGTGCATTTGTGGCTAATAGACTCATTACAGACAATGTGTTGGTGGCTTCAGAGACAATGTATCACATTAGCCAGAAAAGAAAGGGCCTGGTGGGAGAGATGGCGTTAAAACTGGACATGAGTAAAGCCAATGACAGAGTGGAATGGAGGTGCCTGGAACGGATCATGAAAAAAATGGGATTCGCAGATAAATGGGTTGCCCTTGTTATGCAATGCCTTCGCACAGTCACTTATGCCATTAAAATAAATGGCGTCCCAAGGGGCCGCATCTGCCCATCCAGAGGGCTGCGCCAGGGGGACCCTCTGTCCCCATACCTTTTTCTCCTTTGTGCGGAAGGCCTTTTGGCTATGCTCCACCAAGCAACGCAAGAGAAGAGATTAAAGGGGGTCTCCGTTTGCAGAAGAGGGCCAAAAATTTCCCATCTCTTTTTCGCGGACGACAGCCTAATTTTTGGGAGAGCTACTGAAGCGGAAGGGTCGGAAATTCTAAGAATTCTCATAGTATATGAGTCCTCATCGGGGCAGCAACTTAACAAGCAGAAAACCTCTTTATATTTTAGCAGAAACACTAAGGAGGATTTGCAGACAAGGATTAAAACAATGTTCGGTGCTCAGGTGATTAAGCAACACGAAACATATCTTGGCCTACCCTCCCTCATTGGTAGGTCCAAAACAAATTCCTTTGCTCAATTGAAATCCAAGGTGGCTACCAAATTGTCCGGGTGGAAAGAAAAGCTATTATCGGCTGCTAGTAAAGAAGTGCTCATCAAGGTTGTGGCCCAAGCCGTCCCGACCTACACTATGAGCTGCTTCAAACTTCCAGAGAACCTCTGTGACAATCTAACTAGCATGATAAGGCAGTTTTGGTGGGGCCAAAAAAAAGAGGAAAAGAAACTGGCTTGGGTAAGCTGGGAGCGTATGTGCCAACCCAAGGAAAAGGGTGGTATGGGATTCAAGGACTTGAAAAGTTTTAACAAGGCTCTCCTCGCAAAACAAGGGTGGAGGCTACTGACAAACTCTCAGTCCCTATTCTCAAGGGTATTCAAGGCTAAGTACTTCCCGGATTGTGAGTTCACTGAAGCCTCTCTTGGCAATCACCCTTCATTCGCTTGGAGAAGCATAATGTCAGCCCAAGCCGTAGTACAGAAAGGGCGGAGGTGGAGAGTGGGAAATGGTAAAAGCATAAAAATCTGGTCCGATGATTGGCTTCCCTCCAAATCCTACCCACGGGTTCTCTCCCCTGTACAAGCCTCATGGGAAAATGCAAAGGTTAGCAACCTTATAGTAGAAGATTTAGGGGAGTGGAATTCTGTTTTAGTTAGGCAACTCTTTAGCTCTGAAGAAGCAGACTTGATTCGGAGCATTCCGCTTAGCCAGCGGTTACCCGTGGACAGAATTGTGTGGAGTGGCACAAGTAAGGGGAATTTCTTGGTTAGTAGCGCTTATCACAGCATCAGGGAGGAGGGGAATTTCAGCAAGGAGGCATGCTCTGATGATTCAGGAATGAAGCACTTATGGAAAAGCATATGGAACCTGAAACTCCCTAACAAGATTAGGAGTTTTGCCTAGAAAGCTTGCCGTGGAGCCTTAGCTACCAAGTCTAACTTGAAAGTGAGACAGATTATCAAGGAAGATATTTGCCCCCAGTGCGGGAAGGAGGCAGAAACCAGCCTGCATCTTTTCTGGTTTTGCGACAGAGCAAAGGAAGTGTGGAGTAACAGCAAGATGGTATTCCCTTTCTCTTTAGACCACAACTGGAGCTTTATTGATGTAATGTGGCTGCTGGTGAAACATTGTTCGAAAGGCTCAAATTTAATGGAAAAAATTCTGTCTCTGTGTTGGGAGATTTGGAAGGAACGAAATTCCGTTCGTAATGGCAGCAGAAAACGTGAAGGCAGAACATTGGTCAGATGTGCGTCAACTCTGGTGGAGGATTACAGAGCGGCAAATGAAAGGGTAGTGTATCAAAACCCAGAAGTGCAAACCAAGTGGCACCCTCCCGACTCCCCCCGATTCAAAATGAATGTTGATGCTGCGAATTTTAACGATCTGCGTGCTATGGGTGCAGGGATGGTGCTACGAGACTCTCAAGGCAGGGTGTTAGCTGCAATGAGCAAGAAAATCCCAGCAAACCTGTCCGCGCTTGATGCTGAGGCGAAAGCCATGGAGCTTGCTGTCCAATTCGCGTTGGAGATGGGGTTCAGGGAAGTATATTTTGAGATGGACTCTAGCACCCTTAAGAATATCCTTGCAGGTCAATCACAGGCTCCAGCTTCTCTTGAAACTGTCACGGACAGTATTTTGGCTCAACTGGTTTATTTTCGCTTTGTATCTTTCTGTCATATTAAAAGGGATGGCAATAGGCCAGCCCACATCTTAGCCCAATTTGCAAAACAAGTGGGTGACTATGTTGTATGGTTGGAGGAAACTCCTAATCTGATTGAGGACGCGTGTTCTCAGGATGTATCTTTTTTCTCTTCTGAAGTTTTATAAGATTTCCAGTATTCCAATCAAAAAAAAAAAAAAAATGGAAAACGTTTTCTGGAAAATACTTTTACACCACGCCAAGCATCCTTTTATTTTTTATTTTTAATTAAATCATATTAGGATTTTCTATATAATTCTTTATCTAGACTCTTTTTCCTTTGTTTATTCTATGGTAACATATGTGTATTATATATATATATATATATATATATATATATATATATATATATAAAATGGGATACACAAGAAAATGTAACTCTTTATTCTTTTAAGGGTTCGGTTAATAACTTAATATATGTTTTTAGGGTATATGGTAGTAAAACTCTTCTTTTAAACCAACATTGTTTATATAAAAACAAGGGTAACATATTGTTTTGAACGTTTTAATTTTTTTGTCGCTACATTTTAAAAAGTTTTTATTTTTATTCCTAAATTTTGAAATATTTTTTTCAATAGTTTAGAGACAAAAATAAAAATACTGATAAAAAAATAACTTTTTATAATAATTTAAGAATAAAAGAAATAAACTTATAGTAAAATTTAAAGATATAAATAAAATATTTTCAATAGTTTAAGGACAAATGATAAACTTTTTAATAATTTAAAAACGAAAAATAAATTTTAGGAACTAAAATAATATTTTACCAATAAAAAAAGAAAAAAGAAAAAAGAACAAAGGCTAAAGGCTCAATCGTGAATGATGTAAAAGAAAGTGATCCATAAAAAGTGTCCATCATTTCCAGACACTCATTTTAACATGTTCTGAAATTTTACGTGACATTAATTAGATATGTGCTTTTTTTTTTTTTTTTGAGAATGAATTAGATATGTGCTTAAATTTTACTAAATGAATGAAGTTACTGAACTTACTGATACCCACGTGTCTACTTTCCATTAATAAAAGAAAGAACACCAAATAAAAATCATGAGTCTCCTAATACTTCTTAAAGGAAATTACTTGATTATAAAAACATTGGAAACCAAACATGCAAGGTAAATTTTTTAATTAAAAAAAATTCAGAAAAACTCATTACAAAATATGAACTTAATTAAATTACTAAATTATCAATATTTTGCTAACTTTATCTTGCCAAAAAAAAAATTAAAGTGAAAGGATGGAGCAAGGAACCTGCAAATGTTATTTGAGATACTTTTTTACTACAAGAAACAGCAAAGAGAGGCTACGAATCTTTGATACTCTTCGCTACTCTCTCCTTCCTTCATAGCTAAAACTCTCATCGGAAGAGAAAATTCTTAAAATCTTCGTAGTGTGTGTGATTCAATGTTTCTCTATCAAATATAAAGAAAACATTATGTCATAGAGATGACATCGGGGTCACAAACTTACAAGAATCTCATCAACTTGCCATGCCTTAAAAGGAGCATTGCCATTGTCTTTTTACCTGAAGACAAGAATGATTTATATGTTGTCACTTTCAACTTAAAGCTGGCCAGCGAAACCTGCCATTATGACTAGCTTTCGTGTCTTGACTTGCTGCTTCTAGTCTCCTTGTGGCAAGAACAGAAACAGGATCCACTACTCACACTGACCTTATTTTTTGAGTTATTATGCCACCACAGTTGAAAAATTATATTATGTTTTAGGTGTATATGTTATCTCTCTTACAACAGTTAAGTTTCACAATTATGTAGAATTCAGTTATTGTAAGAGAGATAACATATACACCCGAAACATGATATACTGCATGCGTTTGGATAGCAAATTTTCCTACTCAAAGTAAAGTTGCGTTTTGTGTTTTTTTTTTTTTGCCGCACTTTTTAATTTTGGGGGACAAAGTTTACTGTGCATGAACAGTACATGCACTGTTCACGCACTGTTTATGCACTGTTTATGTATTAAAAAATATTAAACATGAGTCCCATAATACTATTTACACATTTAAAAATTATTTTGCTACAGTGTTTTCAGCAACAATCAGTTTTCAGCAACTTTCAGTAACAATAAGTTGTATCCAAACGGACACAGTACTATCTTTTTTTTGATAATTATATGAAATATTCATTAATACTGAAAACAGAAGTACAACTGAGAGAGCATACAACGACTGGAAGGAAAAACAACAGCAAGCTACACCCCACTCTCCCCAATGGACTCGGGAGCCCAGCACTTAACTTGTGTTTGCATGTTAAAATTTTGAGTTTTCTTTCCTTGGGCTCCATCAACCCTTTTTAATAGCCCCTTCTGTGGGCATAAAGGAACATTGGTGAGCCCATTAAAAGGAGAGGGGTTATTTGTGGGAAACAGGCTGGGTGAAAAGTGGGCCTCAGATGCAAACAATGGAGAGCCCGAACTTGGGGCCTTGACAATTACAATCTTACCCTTCAGAGAAGGCCCTTGGGAATCACGGGAGTGCACAGTTGAGGAGGGCGTTGGGCACAAGGTGCTGAAGGTGCTGTTGGAGCTTGTGTGATTTGACAGAGCTATTAAGTGCGCCTGCTCCGGACCCAGCCACATCTGACAAGCAAACCTCGGAAACTGAACACCGGTGACTTCCTTCAATCTTTCTTCCTCCGGCCCAACACAACTAGCAACTCTATGATTCTCAAAAACCTCCATGAAACCATAGCTTTTCCTGGTCCAGCCCCCAAAATACCTGAAGCAAACAGTCTCACCAAGACCCAAAACACCACAAATAAAACAAAAGAGAAGAAGCCACTCCATTTGAAACCCAGACTTGAACCTAACCTTGAAAGCCATTATTCCCATATCTACAAGTGTTTGATCAGAACCCAACATCCAAGCAGTACTGTGAGAGAACTTGAAGGCTCGCGCGCACACCTTGTGAGGTCCGATCATGTGGATGGGAAGGAGAAAACTTCGATCCCTTCTGTAACGAGTTGTAGATGCTAAAACCCCCAGTGAAGGTTTGATCCAAAGCTGATGGAGTTAAATCAAACCTTAAAAGCTACTGAGCACTGAGACTAAGAAAAACCATAAAGGAAGAGGGAGAGAGGACTTGTACTAGGCAAGAGGGAAAAGCTCCTACTGAGGGAGAGAGAGTTTCTCTCTCCTATTCCCTACATTTTTCTTTCTAGTGCTCCACCCCGACACAGTACTATCTTGTCATTTACCAAACCCAGTTATGTGATTGATAGACTCTTGTATGTCACTTTTCTTGAATTTATTATTTTTTATCTACTATTTATAGTTTGTCTAATTAAATAATTGTGCCAAAAAAATATATAAAAATGTGTACTAAAATACATTAAGTTTTAAATAAAAAGTTAATCAGATATAAATGATATAAAATATGAGTTATATACTTCATTCTTACTAAATTCGAACTCAAAATAAAAAAAATGCTTCTAATTCTTTTATAAATACTTACTTTCAAATAAAAATGAAGCATATTGAGATAACTATAGGAGTTATTATGATTATGGCTAGATAAAAAAGTCACACTAGTCACTCATTGCTAAACTCTTTATTATCTTTTTCTTTTTTTTTAATAAAAAGAAGCATATTGAGTTAACGACAAGGTTAAGTCCATCTTTTTGCTAAAGGGCATTTCATGTCTTTCTCTGAGAGAGAATAATGTAAAAGTGAATATTGAATGATCCTACTAGTTGATTCACTGCAGCTTAACATTTGTTATTAATAAGTGGTACTAAGTTGTAATCCATATTTACTCACGGATATATTCAACAATGGTGATGAAATATATTTACCTATGTGAGTGAAATGTCATCTTGACTTTCGCGCGGTGTATTATGAATAGGTCATTTAATACCAAAATTAAATTGTACTTCGACATTTATTCTAATTTACATAATTGGCACAAAAGCTTTGATCATCTAGCTGTACCAGACACTATCCATAGATACAGGTGTTATGTAGTTCAGGTATAAGCTCTTAATTCTTATCCAAAAAAAAAAAAAAAAAAAAAAGGTATAGGGCCCGTTTGGATTGGCATTTCAAACAATATTTTCTAGTTTTTAAACAGCATTTCACGCATTTCAACACACTTTTTCACCCACACATATTTCAAAAAACTACAAACAACAATTTTCAAACTACTCTACCAAACACCCCCATAAGCTCTTAATTGTTGTTGTACAATATTAATATACGAGTGAGGATTGGTCCAGTATCTAATTGTATTGAACCTATTGAAACTATTATATATGTTTACTTTTAAACATATGTCACTGGACCTAAGTTGCACCCTTATACCAAGAGTCTGTTTGATATTGGACTTAGCTTTTAGTTTTTAACTTTTAATTTTTAGGTATAATTTTTTAAAATTTCAATCTTTTCAACATTTTTTCACTTCTTCAAATTTTTTTCATTATATAAATATATTTTAGCAAACTTGCAGTAAAATATTTTCAGCAAGAAGCTAGATATGCTATTGGCTATTTCCAATCCAACGTTAAATGTTACATAGAAAGTTGCTTATGTCTTAGTGTTGAAGTGGAGGGCACCAATCTTAAATTCATAATGTTAATTTTTGCTTAATAGTACATACTCCTACCACCAAATCAAGTTATCCTAGAGGCAACTCCTCATACAGATGAGTTGAGGATAAATAGTAGCAGAAGATATCACAAGCTAAAGTAGATAAATTAAAACCCAATTTGTAACAGTTCAAAGCAAAGCACATTTCAATATGTAATACAAGAGTGAGAGAAGCTTTTGAATCTACTTGAACTTGACGTAATGCCTAAGAAAAATGTTCCAGAAAGTTAAACAAAGGACTACAAGTCCAACTACTGTTGCAGTGCCTCTCCAAATATCGCGGAAATATACTGTTGTCAAGGATGCCATATTTCGATTCCAGAAGTCTTCATAGTGCCGATTAAGCTTGTCACTGAGATCAAAGTAACAAGATTTACATTCCACAATTTGATGACCAAGCTTGTTAACCAATTCTGCCACTGCTTCATCGCTGCCTAGCCGGTTAACAATAGCCTTTTTCTCAACCAGCAAATCCACATCTTTCTCAGTGTTAATAAGATAATCCAATAGCAGAATGTAACTGCTGATGTAAGCTTGCTTTGGATAATGGCACTGCTCCAAGGCCATGAGGTTCCTGAAAACACATTCAGTTGCATCTCCCACTTCAAAGACAGGGAGTTCCAAGAAAGGTTGCATTTCCACGAAGCATGGTACGCATTTCAAACATGGTAAGCAATTCAAAAGCCATAAGCAATTAAAAAATGGGCATTGCTCCAAGCACCTACCCTTTATGAATTGTATGTCAAGTAAGCTTCTTTCTTGAACAGCTTTGAATTTCACTCCTGCTTCATCAAGCTTTGTTGCGCAATATAGATGTCTAATCTTTCCTGTAGGGTCTAAGTTATCTGCAATATGAAAATTTCTTACCAAATCAGTGAAGTGTTTCACTTCCCAACGGCTGTTGGAATTTTGCTGCTTCTTTTCATAACAAGAGAAGTAGTTGCGACAAAGCTTAAGAAAAGGAACATAAGCTTTGTTCTGGATTTCATTTTCTTTTTGCTGCACTTCTTTGTGATTGTTGTAACTTGATGAACCATTGAAGACGAAATCATATAATTCCTGAAGAATAAAAAAGGGAAGCTGATTCTCAAGTAATATCAAGTCCAGCTGTATAGCATTTCTCAGCCATGGTTTACTTAATTTATGATCATCTTGCTTTTCTTCTAACTTTTCATAATTCCTTAGGACGAGCTCAATTATAAAGATAGCATCCAATATAATCATTTTTACAAACTGATTCTTGTCTTGTTTAGGTTTCTCTGCAAGATCCTCCGGGATCCTGCTAGTCCTAGAACAGAAGGCCTTAAAATATCTCTTTTTTTGCATTTCCATTTCGCTCAAATCTTCATTCCCGTGATGAAAAGGGCCTATGGAAATAAGCTTAGGCGTATAGGCACATTCGTTTACACGGCGCAGTTTCTTTGGAACCCTGTAGATGCAGCACTCAGGCCACTGAGCAGGCTCCAGGTCTGGTGGAATGTCAATGACGAACTCTTTACCTTTAAGTTCCTTCTTGGAAACACTATTTGCATCAGGGCAATCCATTGGTTTTCCTTTTCCTAGTGACAGACAAATAAAAAACAATTATTACTAGCCATAGAATTCAGTCAATCTAGTCCACAATACATATTTCCATAGGCATGCATGCGCAATTGCCACCAGTTTCCATTTTGATTCATCAATGGTAAAGTTCGGAGCTTTATAATAGCAGTTTATGCTGATAATAAAAAAATTTAAGGTCTAAAAATTGTGTAAGAACCAAGTACTAATTAGTCTTCTAGTACCTGTTAAAGCCTTAAAGATCATCTCCTTTTTTTTTTTTTTTTTTTTTTTTTTTTACCTTTATCTGGGTATAAAAGCCTGTAGAAACACGGTACTATAACTGAAAGTATATTCTTAACGCCAAGCAAGCTTTATTTATTTTTGGCTAGGAAAAAAAGGAATATTAGTAAGCATCAAAAGGTACAACATGTTATATGATAATCCAAGTGTATGATCACCCTTCTTTGTATATATAAAATTGAAAGAAAGAAATTAAAAAAATTTCTGCATTAAAAGAAGCAGTACAATATCTGATTTTTATCTCAATTAGTGAAGAATCTGAAAATACCATATTGCCTATTATATCAATGAACTGAACTCAACAATTAAGAGAATTTTTAACAAAATTAAGCTATGAAGAACATAATTAGAGTGAAAAAAGAAGAAGAGAACAAAGAACCTGCAAATATTTCTGGTAAAGAAAAGCTTGTGTGATTCAGATCATCAGAGCTCCTCCTTTCTTTTTCTTATTAGTATTTTCTGTACTCTTCTTTACTGATATAGAGCATGCTCTCTTCTCTCTCTCTCTCTCTCACAAAGGTAAAAAGCACAAAACAATCATGCATCTGCAAAAGGACAAAAATGAATATCTTGTCTTTAGCTTTATTTAACATTTCATTTTATATAAACTGACGGCAAAAAAGAGGATTTAAATTATGGTTGGATAGAAAGTGTAAACTAATTAAATTATAAGACCTTTTACAAAATTATTAGTGAAATTCTTTGAAACTTTATAGGATATATTAGATTTAGGGTTCATTTGGGTACTGTTTATTTTGTTAAAAATTGAAAATTGAAAATATTGTAACAAAATAATTTTTAAATGAGTGAATAGTTTCGTAAGACTTATTTTAAATGAAAAAGTTACTGAATAAAGAATTTTGTGAATCTCGTTAACAGTGTACAAGACCCACTAACAGACCACTTTCTAACTAAAACACGCTTCTCAATGAGTAAAAAAATAAATAAATAAATAAAACGTAGATGCAAATGCGTCTGGTTTCATTAGTACCCAAACGCCACCTTAGTTTCCATAAGTTTAATTCTTTGCAAAAATCATAAAAATAACCCATACGATTGCATGACAAGTAACACACAATTAGATAACTTTTTTTTTTTGCTAAATAAAATTATTAGCTAACCTATGACCCTCTTCATCTCAACATTTTATTTATATTTTGCATATTTTGTTTTTCAACTTAGTATATTTGAACTTACACTCCGTTTGTTATATTATAAAATACTTTCAAATAAAAACATTTCAAGTAAAATATTTTTATGTGTTTGGTGATATGTAAAATTTTTCAAACACAAACCAATAAAACCAACATCAAATGTTTATAAAATGTTTTACTAAGTTTCTAATGTTGTGTATGATTTGACGAAAATTGATTTTTGAAAAATATTTTCGCTTTACAAGTGTTTAGGGCGATTGAAATTGGTGGTCAATTGGTTGACAAATAAATTGTTGTTTTTCGTTGACTATAAAATAAAGGCCATTCTGGCAGAAAATTGTTTATCATTTTCCGTAAGACATTTTCCATCTCACCAAAAACTCATCAATCAAACCTCTACCCTCCCCCACCACTTCCCCCCACACACCCCCCCCCCCCCCCCTTGCATCCACTTAACTCCCACACCCTTGTCTGTGTTCACCTACCCCCACTGCAGCCACTATCACTAATCACAAAGTTTTTTGATCTAAGATTCTCCTTAATCTATTTTTTATTATATACGTTCTTAGGAAATGAGGAAAATGTGGAAAAGTATTAGAAATTTTTTTTATAGCATTTTCAAGAACAAAGCCAAAAACTTAAAATATATACATTTAGTGAGCATTTGGATAGCAAGTCTGCGTTTTGCGTTTTGCAAGTTTTGCATTTTTTTTTTCACGGTTTCAAGTGTAATGCAGCTACTTCTTCTTTTTTGTTTGCACCGTGCACTGTTTACGAGTCCCACAAATCTCATATTTTAGCAACTTTTTCATTAAAAAATAGGTTCAACGTCACTATTCACACATTTAAAAATTATTTTGTTATAGTGTTTTCAGTTTTCAGTTTTCAATTATATTCAAACAGACCCTTAAGAGCATTTTTCAAGAACGCAACTAAACCCTTGGGAATTTTTTTTTAGAAGAATATTTTACCTCTAACCAAACATAATTTAGAGGTAAAACGTTTACACAATTTTAGAAAAAAAGGTTTACGGTCAAAAGAAAACATATTCAGATTTAACCATTGCAAGCCGAACAAACGGAGCATTAACTTCCGTGCAAATTTCATCTGCCCTTCACCAATCACCACGTGACTTAAAACTGAGAGATCTAAGTCCATCCCCCCCCCCCCCCCAATCACCACGTGACTTAAAACTGAGAGATCTAAGTCCATCCCCCCCCCCCCCCGGGAAGAATGACCTTTTCACCGTTATTATATTTACCATATTTAAATGGTCCGATTAATGTGTGCCCTAAAAGCACACATTAAATCATCAACTTTTAGAAATATTTTTTCAGAAATTAAAAAACTGTCAATATTTTTTCAATTCTCAAAAAAATATTTTTTAAAAATAAAAATTATTGTGTGCCCTTAAGACACACATTAGTAAAATCCATATTTAAATTCAAGACTGAACATCGTTTGGCTGTTGAGGAATATTTATTACCGCTACAGCTTTCACCACGGCACGTTGCCATTAGTTTTTTTTAACTCTCGCCGACACCAAGGTTGGTGAAGCAATAATCATGGTGGCTAGACCCATCACCATAGTACGTTGCTATTGGTTCATTGCAGAAAAAATAAATGAGAACCATGCATGATTTAGATTTATATATATTAAAAAATTTATTAATATATTTTTAAATTTTTTTTGAGAGCAAATATATTTTAAAATTAATGGATTGAATTTTATCGTATTAATTTTGTATTATTTATTTTATATTACATGTGTATTTGGAACCACTTATTTAGTTGAAATCGAATTTTTTTTAAGCATGGTAGATAAAGTTAAAAAATAGCTAAAAGTCTAAAATAATATAATAGGACCCATGAATAGTACCAAAACGTACAATAGGACCCATAAATAGTACTAAAAATAAGCTAAATAGTAAATAAAACTAGTTTTTTAAGCAACCAAATGCACACTACATTTCATTAAAATATCAATTTTTCTTAAATTTTTTAATTGTTTCTCTTTCTTATATAGCAACTATCATCAACTCTCTTCTTTTATGATTTATCATCAAAATAAATAAAAAATTAAATACAAAATAAATAATATTAGTATAAATTTATACATTTACTATAACATACTTGTAAATTTATACAGTTATAAACTAACTCATTTGAGTTATTTTTAAACAAAATTGAATGAATCTTACCATTTTTGTTATTACACACTCAATGTAACTGCTACCAAAAAAGAGTTTCACGTACCGAAAACAGTTTGATTTGATATAATATATTGACTAAAGGACGAAGTCTTTCTTTAAAAACCACCAACGACTGTTACTCTAGCTAAAAAATTTCCGCATACCGAAAAGAGTTCATAAAATATAGGCGTAAATGCATTTTTAGTTCCTACATTTTGACGTTTTTTCATTTTAGTCTCTACATTTTATTTTTTCCACTTTTAGTCCCTAAAACCAATTAACGCGTTCCATTTTAGTCATTTCGTCAATCAACTGACGGAAATAGCTGAAGTGGCAGCCGGAATAATTAAAATATTATAAAAATGCCACATCACCCATGACACATCAGCATATAAATTTAAAAAATTAATTTATTAATTTTAACAAAATTTAAAAACATAAAAACAAAATTTAAAACATAAAAATAAGTCAGAAAATCAAACCAAGAACACAAATTCAAAATTAAACCCATTGAATCAAATTAAACCCAAGAACATTGAATCAAATTAAACACAAGAACATCCATCATCAGCCCACAACACAGATCTATACGAGCAAACCAGCATTCCAACAACAATTAAACATTTCGCACATCATGCTTGATTCTTTAGAGAATCCCAATAGAGCACAAAATAATTACACTACGAATCTAACAACTGAATCGATAAATGACACCCAGAAAGAAAACCCACCAAGCTGAAACACAAATCAAACCCAATTTTCCTTTTTTTTTTTTTAAATCCCAGCATCAAATTTCCATGAACTTCATACTCAACACAAGAAGCAAGGCAAGTGGAGTTGGGGCTAATGGTGACGGCGAGCAAACCCACAGCAAACAAAACCCATACCCACGGTGAGCAAACCCACGACAGACCCACGGCGAGCAAACCCAGGCCCACGGCGAGAAAACCCAGCGAGCAAACCCACGACACACCCACGGCGAGCAAACCCACGACTGACCCACGGCGAGCAAACCACGAGCACCACTGATCCACAGCGAGCAAACCCACGACTGACCCACGACGAGCAAACGACGAGCACCACTGATCCACGGCGAGCAAACCCACGACTGACCCACGGTGAGCAAACCCACGACCGGCCAAAATCTTAACCCACTACACCAAAATCACAAGACCCACCACTAATCCACAGCCCCTCCAATCCACTGCCAAAAAATCAAGAGAGAGAGTCCAAGAAAGAATAAAGAAGAAAGAAGAGTGAGAGAAGAGGTAATTGATTTTCTAGGTTGTGGGTTGATTGACGGATGTTTTGGGTTTAATTTGATTCAATGGGTTTAATTTTGAATTTGTGTTCTTGGTTTGATTTTCTGACTTATTTTTATGTTTCAAAATTTTGTTTTTATGTTTTTAAATTTTGTTAAAATTAATAAATTAAAATTTTAAATTTATATGTTGATGTGTTATGGGTGATGTGGCATTTTTATAATATTTTAATTGCTCCAACTGCCACCTCAGCTATTTTCGTCGATTGACTGACGGAAAGGACTAAAATGGAACGCGTTAATTGGTTTTAGAGACTAAAAATGAAAAAAATAAAATGTAGGGATTAAAATAAAAAAAGTCAAAATATAAGAATTAAAAGTGCATTTACGCTTAAAATATATTGACCGCATGATATGAAAGTGAAACACACGTCACATTGTGCTTTTGCAAGGAGATATGAAAAAAGATTCCATGTGTTCGCCACTTTGTATGCAGGCAAATGAGAAAGGGCTTTTCTGAAAGCATAGACCTGCATATTCGCCTGGTATTATGGAAAGGGCATTGCTTGATTAGCCCCGATAGTCAAATTTTCATTGGGAATTTCGCGTTTTCAACACTTATAATGAATTGACATGCACTAATGGGACAGGTTCAAGTTCAAGACTCTGCACTTAAACTAATTGATAAGGATAAGGATCAAATTACAGTTTCATTGAACAAAGAAAAATATTATATTTGACTGATTATTATTTTATCTTTTTTCATAGCTAGGTAACAATTTGTCTCAACTTGACTCTAATTACAGTGTAACAATTATTTATTCAATTTTATTGGCATTTCATGAATGTGAAAAATGAATCAGACTAAAGATGGAGTGTGAGTTTGAGTCACGCGAAAGGTCTGGAGAAGAGGAGGCGGAGCTGCAGCGAAGTACCAAGAAAGTTAAGGAGGATTTTCAGCCTGGATCCTCGCAGACGAGTCTTGAGTGTGATATGGATGCGAGTAATAATATGTCCTTTAAGGCAAAACTTGTTGGTGATGTCCCTGGTGCCTTCGCACAGGCTTTTAAGTTTCATGCCGATGAAAATGAGGAACCTTTCTCTGATGAAGAGGTGGATGACCCTCCTGAGGGCACAGTTGCCATCAAGTTATCCAAACGGACCAAGATGAACATCCGGGCTAAATGGACCCACTCCTTCATCGTGAAAGTCTTTGGGCGGAAGGTTGGTTTCCATTTTCTGCATTCCAGGATCATGCAACTCTGGAAGCCAGCGGGTAGACTAGATTGCATTGACCTGGAAAATGATTTCTATCTGTGTAAGTTTGGGTTGGTGGAGGATTTTGAGAAAGTCTTGAAGGGGGGACCTTGGTTCATTGGTGAACACTACCTTACTATCCGTGCATGGGAGCCATACTTCAAACCCACTGTGGCTGCATGCTCTAAGGTGGCTGTTTGGGCTCGTTTGCCGGGACTACCCATTGAGCTCTATGAATTGGAGGTGCTTAAGGAGATAGGGCGGGCCATTGGACCTGTGCTCCGGATTGATGCCAACACTGCAGCGGGCACCAGGGGTCGCTATGCTCGGCTTTGTGTACAGGTTGACTTGG
The DNA here is from genome assembly GCA_032727855.1 of Quercus ilex subsp. ballota. Taxonomy (NCBI): domain Eukaryota; kingdom Viridiplantae; phylum Streptophyta; class Magnoliopsida; order Fagales; family Fagaceae; genus Quercus; species Quercus ilex. The sequence goes on along the minus strand of CM064911.1, from coordinate 31,064,993 downwards.
ACAAGCCACTTCCAAGGAGCATCCTTATTGGACGCTTCAGGCAAGCCATTTTGTATGAGGGAATTGGCTCACTCTGTTTTTCGTGTGGCAGAATGGGACATCAAAAACCTCTTTGTCCTTATACAGTCAGGTCGACGGTTGTGGAGAAGGATAACGCCGACGAGAGTAACCTGAGAAAAGAGGAGTTTGAAAAGGAAGGTGTTTCCTATCCCGCGGAGGAAGAAGCGGGAAATGACAGGGAGAAGTATGGTCCTTGGATGCTAGTGGAGCGTAAGAAACATGCTTCAAAACCTCGGGCAGCCCGTTCCCACTCCCTCAAGTCCAATCCAGAGCATATCTCTTCATTTAATGCTAAGGATTTGGGCCGGCTTAGAAGACTCACTGCTGAAGCTAACCCTCCAACTAGACTCCCTTCAGTATCACCAGAAGGGAAACGTAAAAATAGGAGATTTGACTACTCAAGTCAAAAGGACCCCACCACCCCACTCATTCCTGAGGCAACGGCTCTTGTGGCAGCCCATGACACTTTGCCCAGTGCACTTCACGGGTCCTCGGTATTGAAGGAGAGAGACCCCATCTGTAGTCACTCTTCAACAGTTTCGAACCCACCAAAATCTAATACTAACACTCTTAACCATAAAGTGAATCAGAAGCTCAAATCCAAAATTAGAGACGCTTCGACTAACAATGGGAGACTACCCACAAAGGCAGTGGGCAATAAGCCTCCAAGGGAAAATTTTGCCACTCACCGTGTCTCTCATTCAGCAAATTCGAGCTTCTCCAACCATGATCTGGGGGTGGTTCGATCCGGAGCACATGCAGGCCTGGAGTCACATCTTTCCTCTAACTCCAGAAAGCTTAAAGCTGGGGTTTCTTCCAATGACCGATCCGGCTTGGTTAGCATGGGACAACCCCTGGTGGAGATTCCCATCGGACATTCCATCCAAGGCAGAAGGGGAGATAATGGGGTGGAGAGCACTATCGCTAATTTCGCTGGATCGTCTCTTGCCCGAATCAAACCTCTTGAAGGAGGCCCAAATAAGGAAAATATTGGTGGATGGACCAACAGTAACCAATTTAGTGGGGTCTTTGGAAGCCATCAAGGTGATACAGGTATGTGGGAGATACCCTCAGATAAAACTCCTGATCAACTCGAGAGAGCAACCGTTGGGGGTAATGGAGCATGCAGTATGCATTTGGAAGAACTTGGAGGTATCGAAGTCCGAGCTGAGGGAGCTGTGTTGGAACTTGCTGAACCAAGCAAGGAACCGGTTTCAGATCAGTAGGGATCCGACCAACCCCCATCCAGTATCCATGAATATCATCTGCTGGAATTGTAGGGGGGCGTTAAACCCCCGCTTTCGGAAAACCTTGGATAGTTTGTTGAGCAAGTTCAACCCTTCACTTGTCATTGTGACGGAAACCCGCATTGGTGGTCGGAGGGCAAAGGACATCACTGATAGACTCCCATTTGATGGAGCCATTCACACGGATACTATAGGGTATGCTGGAGGGCTCTGGCTACTCTGGAATTCAGAAGTTGTGGAAGTTACTCTTTTGGAGAAGACAGAACAGGAAATCCACGTCATTGTAAAGGTACTTTCCTCAAACCTGTCTTGGATTTTATCTTGTATTTATGCTAGTCCTAGATTTGCTGAACGTAAACTTCTCTGGGAAAATTTAGCAAAAGTCTCTGGGTTGCACAATTTAGCCTGGACTATGCTAGGGGATTTTAATGAGGTTTTATCTAGTGCGGATAAGTGTGGTGGAAACCCTGTTAATATGAGAAGAGCCCAGATTTTTAAAGAATGTTTAGATACGTGCAATTTGATTGATCTTGGGTTCCAGGGTCCGAGATACACTTGGGTAAATAAGCAGGATATTAGTTATTACGCCTGGACAGAGTATTCGCTAATCAGGATTGGATTAATTTTTATCCGGAGGCCTCGGTTACTCACCTTACTAGATTTCATTCAGATCACTGTCCCATCCTTCTCTGTTTGGATAAGCCTCCCTCCCTTAGGCTTACCAGACCTTTTAGGTTCCAGCCGGTCTGGATGTCGCACCCCCTCTTTGCAACTGTGCTTGCAAATAACTGGGCTTGTGATCTAAGCCTCAGTTCAAATATCCTGAAGTTCACTGAGGCAGTAATAATATGGAATAAGGAGGTTTTTGGGAATATTTTTCATAGGAAGAGAAGAGTGGAGGCTCGTCTTGCTGGCATCCAAAAAGCCCTAGGTAATGGGCCTACTGCTCACCTCTTAGCTTTGGAGAGAGAGTTGAGGGATGAGTATTGGGTAATCATTCAGCAGGAAGAGGAATTCTGGTCTGTCAAATCCAGGTATAACTGGCTGATACAAGGGGATAGAAATACTAACTTCTTCCACACATCAGTTTTGATCCGTAGGAAGAGGAATAGGATCTATTGTTTCAAGGATAGCTCGGGGAATCTGATGCATAATGAGGAGATTATTGCCTCAATTATTAGGGAGGGTTACATTTCCTTGTTCACTAATAGCAAAGTCAGTGCTCCCAACTCAATATGGAATGTTTCTAGCTGGGCTTATAAGCTGTCTAGTGAGGAAGGTGAGCTGCTTAATTGTCCAGTCACAGGAAAGGAGGTGAAAGAAGGTCTTTGGAGTATGAAGCCTTTCAAGGCTCCCGGCCCTGATGGAATGCATGCAGGTTTCTATCAGAGAAATTGGAATGTGGTGAAAGATGTGGTGACAAGGGAAGTGTGTGATATCTTTAACACTGGGGTCATGCCAAGCCATCTCAATCAAACCTTGATTACACTTATACCTAAGTGTTCGGGTGCTGACTGCCTTGGCCTTTTTAGACCAATTAGCCTTTGTAATACTATCTACAAGATCGTGACTAAAATTTTAGTACAGAGACTTAGACCTCTCTTAGACAAGCTGGTTTCCCCCTTACAGACCGCTTTTGTTCCGGGAAGGAAAGGGCTTGACAATATGATTATTGTGCAGGAACTTATTCATACTATGAGTACTAAGAAGGGTAAGCATGGATATATGGCAATAAATATAGATCTTGAGAAGGCCTATGACAGACTTGAGTGGCATTTTATCCGGGATGTGCTTACTCTCTATAATCTCCCCCAGGATACGGTGAAGCTTATTATGAGCTGCATTTCGGGTTCTTCTATTTCGGTTCTTCTTAATGGAGGTCAAATTGATCCCTTCCTCCCTTCAAGAGGAATCAGACAGGGTGACCCTCTATCCCCCTATTTATTCATCCTGTGCATGGAGATGTTGGGGTTTCTTATTGCTGATCAGTGTGCTTCTAACCTATGGGACCCGCTCAAATCTTCCCAAAGTGGCCCTTCTTTTTCGCATCTCTTTTTTGCGGACGACCTTGTCCTTTTTGCCAAAGCAGATATGAAGAATTGTCAGAGCATTCGAGATACTCTTGATACTTTTTGTGAATTATCGGGGCAGATAGTTAATTTGGACAAATCGCGAGTTTTCTTTTTGCCAACTGTTGATGAGGAGACTCGTGACTCTTTATGCAACATCCTTGGCTTTAGATCAACTCCCAACTTGGGGAAATATCTGGGTTTTCCCATTCAACACAGAAACTCCACTTCTCGGGATTTTGATTTTATTTTGGAAAGGGTCCACAATAAACTTCAGGGATGGAAAGCCAAGATGCTGTCCATGGCTGGTAGGTTAACTCTTACTAAAGCAGTTCTCTCGGCCATTCCCTCATACATCATGCAAGGGTGTATTCTGCCTAGTCGTATCCTTGCAAATTTGGATAAGGTGTGTAGGAATTTCTTGTGGGGGTCCACGGATGAGAAGAAAAAGCTCCATATGGTTGGATGGTCCAAAGTGACAAAACCAAAAAACAGAGGTGGGTTGGGGTTGCATGCTGCAAAGGAGAGAAACACTACTTTGGCAGCAAAGCTCTGTTGGAGACTGAAGGAAGAGAGTGGGGAGCTCTGGTCAAAAGTTCTGAAGTACAAATACAAAAGAAGGACTATCTCGAGTAAAGCACCTAAGTCAAGATCCTGGAAGGCAGTACTCCATGGAGCTGCGGTATGTGAGGTGGGTTCAAAATGGTCTCTTGGAAATAATAGTCAATTGTCTTTTTGGGATGACAAATGGTTGGACTTAGGCACTGTACGGGAATGCATTGAGGGGCCACTGCAGAAGGACGAGGCAGGGTTACGGGTCTGTGACATTTACACAAATGGCATGTGGGAACTGCATAAGTTATCTTTCTTACTTCCGCCTTTTCTTTGCCAAGCCATCAAAGCTACTCCTTTAAGGAATGCCTCCACTAGCGAGGACCACTTGTCTTGGATTGCTAGCCCGAGAGGGGAGTTTGATTCCAAAGGAGCTTACCTTATCGCCTGTGGAGCTAACACTGGAGACGAGTGCTTCAGGGGTGCCTGGTTATGGAAGTTAAAAACCCTGCCAAAAATCCATATGTTTCTTTGGAAGTGCTACCATAATAGCATTCCAGTTAAAACAGTACTAGCTCAGAGAGGCATCCAACTTTCTCCAACCTGTGACACGTGTCATGACCAGCCAGAAACCACTAGTCATGTTTTAAGGGATTGTAAGATAGCACAGGATTTCTGGGCTGAGTCTAATCGGCCTGATGAGGTCCTTCACACTTTTGGTTTGGAAGTGTTGGAATGGATTAAAGTGAATACTTGCTGTAAGGTGCTTGCAAAGGGGAGTAGTTACCCCTGGTCTCATTTCTTCCTTCTTGGCATTTGGCAATTATGGCTTAACAGGAATAAGCTGATGTTTCAGCCCCCCCAACCCCATCAAAACTTGTACAAACTTGTTGAGGCACAGGTTTATGAGTTCTGGTTTTGCGTTCATAACCATGTTGAGCCCAGGCGTAGAGCTGTTACTGCTGTGGGTTGGGTCAAACCTCCGGAGAGATGGGCAAAATTGAATACGGATGGCTCGGTGAATGGTAGTTCCGGAATGGCAGGCTGTGGGGGTCTTTTACGTGACTGTCATGGCAATTGGATCTTGGGCTTTGCAAGGGCAATTGGGCTCACTTCGAGTTTAGCTACTGAATTGTGGGCAATCCGTGATGGACTTACTCGATGTTGTCTCCTTTCTCTTCAGGCAGTGGAAGTTGAGGTTGATGCCTCAGTTTCAATATCCTTGTTATCTCAAGATGTCCAAACTAATGGGGAACTTTCCTCTCTTATTGATGACTGCAGGAACCTAATGAAGAGCATCCATCAGGTCCAGTTGAAACACTGCTTTAGAGAGGCTAATCGGTGCGCAGATGCCATGGCTAAGTTTGGTACCACCATGGAGGAGGACTTTACTGTGTTTGAGTCTCCTCCTGTTTTTATTTTCAATCTTTTGCATTCAGACAAGATGGGCTTGACCCAGGACCGTATATGTAATATTGTGGAGGACACCACTTAGTTAATTAATATATTTCCAGTTTACCAAAAAAAAAAAAAGAATCAGACTAATGAATTTTTTTCATTTTTTTTAATCGAAAAATGATATTACAATAAGTAAAAGTGAAAGAAATTCTAACCAAAAAACAAAAGTGAAAGAAACAGCCCATTAGCTTAGTGCAAGAATAATAAAGTTACAAAAGTAGTATTAGAATAACATTGTACATTCCAGAATCATCAAAATACAATGAATGAGACAAGACGAAAACAAATAATAGGATTTCAAAAGAGACCCGCCATATTTTGGCTGATTGTGATCGAGCATATCATCTCCCATATGTATGATATAGATTGAGATGGATATCACTTCCATTTAATAATTAATATATTATTATGATGCCAAATGATTTTCTCAAATCATCAACCATGATGGTGACACTGGTGTAATGGAAATTGCATTGCATTATTGCCTTCTTTTTTTATATAATCATTGCATTATTGCCTTAGTTTTTAACTTTTATTATTAAGCAAAAGCAAACCAATAATACTTGCCTTTTTGACGTAGCTTTTTCCTCTGGGAGTAAGATTTTTTGTTGCTATGGTTCACGCATGTAGCATATTCACTAGTCAGTCAAGTGTCACGTGAGTCAACCATCTTCGTAAGATAATTAAATTTAAGAATAATGCTTTTGCGGCATAAAGTGGCACTAGCACAACTTTAAATTTAATCCTTAATCAGTTTGGATACAGCTGAAAATTGAAAATTAAAAACTGAAAAACACTGTAGTAAAATAATTTTTAAATATGTGAATAGTGAAAAAGTTAATAAAAATTGAAATTTGTGGATCCGAGAACAGTGCACAATGTGCACTGTTTACAGAAAAAGTCAAAGTTATCAGCTGAAACAAAAAAAAAAAAAAAAAAAAAGTAAACAGAAACGCAAACGCGCGCCTAGGAAGAGCAAAACACGCTTCCCAAACGCACACTAAGTGGTGTAAATGTAGCCTCCAATAATAATAGATTTTTACAAATAAAAGAATAGGCACTATCATACTAAGTCACACTTTCTTTAATACAGAAAACCAATCTCAAACAACTTCTTCCCCAGTAAAATATAATTAATTTGGCACCCAGAGGTCCGATCTCTTTCTTCAATCCCCATGCCATTGGGTTCGATCTTTTTAATTTGAAATTTTGATTTGGTTTTTTAGTATTATTTATCCGCCACTTGATGATAAAAATTATTTCAACGCAATACCAAATAATTAGAGACCAAATTAACACATTTGAAACGTTAGCGAACATTTTGATAGATAAAATAAACACGAAGGACCAAAATGATAATTAAACTATTTTTAATTATATTAATATTAAAAATTTACATTTCCTAAATTTTTACTTTTAAAATATATATGAGCTTGCAATACACTTACCTAAATTTGTTGTACGTGATTAAACAAAGTATTCATAATGTAAATGCATTTATTTTAATGTCTTAATAATTTATAGGTGGTATAGTACTAATTGTTTATGTAAAATGAATTTTTTATTAATTTTCTAATAATTATAAAAGAAGTAATTTTTTTATTTGATAGTTATAATGGAGGAGGGGGGATTTGAACTATGAATGTCTTTTTGTATGAAATATCAAGAGATACCAGTTGAGGTACAAGACTCTTGTAAAAAAATAATCAATTTGAAATATGACATTCATGCTTAAATTAAGTTGCTTCGGCAACAAAAGAAGAACTGTACAACAAAAGATTTTTTTTTTTAAAATTACTTACATTAAATAAAAAATATATAGATAATTGTAGACTTAAATTAGTGAAAATAATTCAATGATTATCAATTCACTCAAGCAATTAGTTCATATTCTTGATTATCTCTTCTAATTAATGACATGTATATAATTAAAGTTGATTCTCTAAATATTATAACATAAATATGTATTGTACATATGACATAATATAATTTCTAGCAATATGTTTCAAAATGAATCGTGTATTACGCATGATATTGGCTAACTCATTCTTAATATTGAATCGTCTCACGGATAGGTTACATATTCACTAAATCATTAACATGCATGTCAAATGTCATGCCAATCAATTTTTATTTATTATTCGATCCATAAACTTACTTTTTATGCATAATTTTAAATTATAAAAAATGCTTAAATTTAAACATTTTATAGATGAGATCTATTAATCTATTATTGTTTTGAACGTTTGGAAGTAAGAAGAGTTTAAGAAAAAAAAATTAATCAAGATGGTTTGGTCAAAATAAATATTCACTAAAAAAAAAAAAATTTAAGTTGTGATATAACACAAATTTAGGCTACTACAACCTTGGTTTAAATTACACTTTGTGTAACTTAATAGGTAAATGCTTTTTGTGAGGGTCAAAATCAACCATTGTGAAGATAGTGACAAAGTAGATGACTTACACAATTAATCTATTAGAATAAAAAGGGCAAGAATTCCACAATGGGAGATTTAAAAAAATAGATTGCAAGATGATAAGGCACAAAAAAGGCTATTATTGATATAAGAATAGCTTTCCCGAGGTACAAAGGGAAATATTGAGAGCTAAAAACTCTTAGACCTATTCTACTATTACAACCCTCTCTCTCTCTAAGTCTTTTTTCTCAATTTTCTTGAATCCCATTTTCCATTGCACTTCCCCTCCTTCTATAGACAATTTCTCATTTCCTCTCTCCCAACTGTTTAATTCTCTGTTGGATCCGGGGGATTCTTGTCCCATCACCCTTCTGTTTTGCCATTCTTTTATCATGAAATGGGACTTTGGGGGTGTTTTCACTATTCATGCCAGTCAATTAGCACTTAATATGGAAGAGATTAGGTGAAAACGTCTCATTAATGCGAAGGTGACTAGTCCAGTGGTTCTTATCTCTTCATGGCATTTTTTGAGGTGAGCTTGATGGAAGGTGGCATCTCAATCCAAAGGAGAGAATTGGTCGTCCATGGTTCCTTGCCTATGTGATAAGGGAAAGGTTTTGCTTATTACCTCGGTAGTGGACCTTAGTAATGGTGGTTGGCCCAAACCTCCACAAGATCCGCCCTGGGGAGTTATCTTTCATTCCACAGGCCTCTTTACTCATATCCACACCCTTGGGTTGGGCCCATCTTTTAAGAAATGGCCTGTTGGGCCCTTTGCTCTCGGCCCGAGCTCATGTTTATCCCCCCACACTTTTGTTTTAATTTTGTTTCAATATTTTGATACTTGGGGTTGGGAGAATTTGAGTCCTAGATGTCTTCAATATTGGAAACATTAAGAAGTGTCAATTAGTTAAGTTACAAGGTTGTTGGCTATTTTCACTTATTGATTATGTATTAGTGGTGCACTAATTCATATGGGAAACAATTGATTAGGATTATGGTATTCATACTTGAGATTAGCTACTTTAAAATTAAACAATGAAAACAAAATCAAAGCATAAGTGAAAGAAAAGATACTCACTTGATACTAGACCATACCAAATCCTCTATTTCATTTTGTAATGTCCCAAACTAAAGCCATCTTTGAGAATTCAATAAATAAATTTCCTAATGTACACTTTTTACTTATTTAAAAAAGGAAATACCCCTCTTTCACTAAAGTTTAAATAGCAGTGAAGGTATAATGCTATATTGCTAAAATTTAGCTCCACAAACACAAAAGCCTTGCTGCAGCAGTGGAGTTAAATCTAAAAATTTTAGCTCCATTGCTACAGTGCACATCTATTTATAGATGTGCACTGTTCATGAGAGCTAAAAAAAAAAAAAAAATTTTAATCCTTACCTGATTAAAATATTAACCTTCTCTCTCTCTTTCTCTCTCTCAACTCTGATCATCTCAGCTCTCTCTCTCTCTACTCTTTCAGCTCTCTCTCATCTCTGATCATCTCACCTCTCTCTCTCTCTCTCTCTCTCAACTCTCTCACCTCTGCTAGCCCAAGCCCACACTGCCGACCCACACCATCGTCGATCCTCGCCGCCAGACCCATGCCGTCGATCCACGCCATTCGATCCACATCGATCCACCGGCTATGGTGGTGGAATGATGTTTGCTTTTTTTTTTTCTTCTATGGGTTTGATGGCTGTAATTGTGGGATGATGTTTGATTTTTTTTTTTTTTTTTTTTTCTGTGGGTTTAATAGCTGTGGTGGTGGCGATGGTGGTTGTTGTGGCTATGGTTTGGTGGTACGGTGTTTGATTTTTTTTTCCCCTGTGGGCTTGGTGGCTGTGGTGGTGGATTGGTGACTATGATGGTTGTTTGGGGATTTATTTTGTTTGTGAGTTTGGTTGTGTCTGTGTTGGTGGTGGTGGTGGTAGTGGTGGCTGTGGCTATGGCTGTGGCTGATTGTAGAGGAGGTTGTGGTCAGTGCTGGGATGTTTTTTGGGTTGTGAGATATATTATTTTATTATAGGGGTATATTATTTTATTGTGATGTTTATATTATTTTATTGTGTTGATAGTTAAAATAAATTCACTGCTGCAGCAGGTGTGTAAATATAATAGATAAAGTAACTTTTGGTGGAGCTAAAAACTAAATTTTTAACTCCACTGTTGTGAATGCTCTAAGAAGAGTACTTTTAGAAACTTATACATTTTTATGTACAAGATAGTGCATTAAATGATGTACTCTTAAAAAGTGGGATTTTATAAACAGGTCCACCAATATGAGATTGAGAGAATATTAAATAACATATGCAATTGATAATTAAAAGGTATTAAATGTGCGCCTAAGTTGGTAAAAAAAAAAAAGTTGGTAAAAAAAAAAAAAATTTGTCTATCCACTTAAGAAATACATTCATATTCTTAACTATATTAGTCTTAAAAACCTCTATTCCAGTGAACTGTGATGTAATAGAAATCGATTCCTAAATTATTATTACAGCCAGTGAGTATTATATATGAGCAGTCAAATTACAAATTAAACCCTCAAACTTTATCTAAATATCGGTTTAGTCATATAACTTTTGATTTATTCATTTCAGTCCTATTACTTTAAATTTTTATCAATGTAGTCCTTATATCTACTTCGTTAAGTGGGTTTCTATTAACTTCCCCAAAAACTAAATCGTTTTGAAATCTAAAAACTAGTAAAACAATTTCGTTAAGCTCGAATGATTTGTAGATAAACCCTATCCCCTTTGATCCATTCTATACACACAATCTCTTCTCCGTTGACACACCCCGCAATTTGTAATTAAATTCCTTTTGTACTTGCTTGTTCAGTTAACTCAAAAACGTTTTTCATTACTTTTTAAAATGAAGTTTTATTCTTTAATTGCCAGGCTATAAATTCTGTGAGAATATAAGGGGTAACGGCATATTGTAATGGAATAAGACAAAAGGACTACGTTAAAAATGGAAGAAGTTGCGAGAATGAAAAATTGGATGTTGCATGACAAAATTAAGTTAATAATTTTCAAAATGAGTTCCTATTAAAATAAGTCAGAGAAATAATTTCTTATTAAAATTTTCAAAATGAACTGATAACATACACGTGCAACACACCGAACATTGACTAGTTATTCTTAAAAGTTAATCACTAGTAGGCATTAACCTTACAAGAAACAATGATATTATTATTAGCATTCGGTAGTAAAGTGAAATAACAGTAGATAAAACATTATTGACTAAAATACATAGTCAGTTATATGGTAATTAGGAACAAAGGGTATCATAGGATAAAAAATGACAATCTCAGAAGCAATATATAACACGTAAACCAAACCCAATACACTCCAACAGATACTGATCACAACTCATGTTTTGAATCTTTTTAATGACGTACGTATACGTAAGGCCTTATGAAATTCCAGAGAGTGAACCCCAGGACTATAAGACCAATAATAGTTGCAGTGCCTCTCCAAAGATTGGAGAAATAGCTACTTCTCAAGTTTCCCATATTACGATTGCAACATTCGTCATAGTGCTTGTTAAGGTCTTGAGCGAGACCAAAGTAACAGGAACCCGTTTCCACAATTTCAAGTCCAAGTTTGTTTACCATTGTGGCAATTGCTTCATTGCTGCCTAACATGTTAATTATGATCTTTTTATCAACGAGCAGCTCCACATCTTCTCTAGTGTTGATAAGATAATCCAAGAGACATATATAATTGCATATGTAAGCTTCAGATGGATAATGGCATTGTTCCAGGGCCATGAGGTTTCGAAAGAGGCCTTCAGTTTTGTCTTGTACCAAAAACTGAGGAATATACAGGAAAGTTTGAGTTCCTTCCAAGCAAGGAAAGCACTTCAAGCATGGTAAGCAATTTAAGAGCCATGAGCAATTGAAGCATGGACATCTTTTCAAGGGCATGTTTGGGAATTGAATGTCAAGTAACATTCTTCCCTTTTCACTTGTTCTGAATATAACTCCTGCCTCGTACAACTCTGTTGCACTATGTAGATCAGAAATGATGTCATTTCCACTTTTAAGGGTAGATGGATAATAGAAATATCTGATCAAATCGGTGAAATGTTTTATTTCCTTCTCGAGCAATTTCTTGCCAGTGAGATGAAAAAACTTACATGCAAGCCTACGAAAGGAAATATTGTTGTTTTCTTCAGACCTGGAAAATTGATTGTGTAACTCCTTGAGGATAAAAAATGGAAGCTGATTCTCAAGTAATATCAAGTCATGACTTATGCCTATCTTTAGCCATGGTTTACTTAATATATAATCATTTTCATATTCTTCCTCCATGTAACTCCTCAAGAAGAGCTCAATGATAAATGTTGAATCCAATAGAACCATTTTCACGAAATCTTCATGGCAAATATCAAAGCTTTCTGAGTAACAACGACGAATCTTTTCTTCGTTTTCTTCAATGATCCTTGCTATTTCCTTTTGGGATTTCCTAGTTCGATTACAAAATTTCTTTAAGTAACCCACTTTCAGCTTTTCCATTTCCCTTTGTTCTCTTTCACCATCCTTGTCTCTTGGTTCTTTTCCATCATAGTGAAAAGGGCCTATTGAGATTAGCTTTGGAGTGTAGGCCTCTTTGTTTACCTCGCGAAGTTTCTTGGGGGCCCTGTAGATGCAACACTCGGGCCACCAAACTGGCTCCATGGCTAGTGAAACATCAATGATCGACTCGTGGCACATAAGATCATTTTCCATGACTATTGGAATGTCAATGCTCAGCTCTTTGCACATACGATTATTTTTAAATGAACCAGCAACAGTAGTAGGCAACGTATCGCCAAGTTCCTTTTTTTTTTCCTAATGACAAGCAGAATAATCACATGCACTGTGATAATATATATATATATATAAAACTCAATTTTTATAGTGAATGAGGAGGGGAGATTCCAACCCTATTCTCCTAATAAAGAAAACCAGGTAATGCTATTAAATTACATAATTCTTAACCACTATAAGAATAATTTTAGGGACACATCCAACTATAGACCCAAATCCATAATATACTTGAGTGTTATCTTGTAATTGGAGCACCTAATGTGTTTTTTTTTTTTTTTTTTTTTTTTTTTTCCAGCAAGTATTCATAGTAGTTTCATGTGTAAGTCTTGAAATCTAATCAAAAGTTGATAACTAAACATGTTGTAAAATTAAGTGTGAGTCTAGGTGTGACAGTAGGTGGATTGCCTTTATAATGGAACCAATAGCTTTAATAATGAGACCATCTTTTGCTCCTTTTTGGGAATTTTTTAAAAATTCATTAGAGTGAGGCCCACTGAAAATAAGATATTCAATTATACAATAGAAAACACACAATATTTTTGATAATGGTGAGCAACTACCTTCTTAAGCATAACACAAGATGGGATACAAGATGAACATGTGACTATTTTAGAATAGTGTTAGTTTCAGTGCAAAAAGGAAGCAAAACCCTGAGGACAATAGTAAACCTTGGTGAAAGGGAAATAATATTTTGAACCTTTTTGTTAGGTTTTAGAGATTCTTTAATTTTGTAGTTTTTTTTTTTTATTCGACATAGAATCTCCTGGAGACATGAACCATGTCCCTTACCCCCCTCATCCAACGAAAATTTAGACTTGTGAAGTGATCACTACGTTAAGGGTGCATGATGATAACAATTTTGTAGTTAATATCATTATCATTTGAAGAAAAGGAAAATTAATTAATAAACATTTAATGCCTTAAAAATATTGTGCAATTCTGCTTATAGAAAAATTTTCCAATTGCAATATTTTGTATAATACCATTAAAAAGAGAATAGTAAAGCTAATAATGTTTTTTATTAATATTTGATAGAATGATTATAGCATTTGATGTTGGCATCACAATTGTCAATAGAGAACTTTTATGTGAAATTTGACACATAATAATTACAACATGATGATGTGTATATTATCCTAAGCCAAGGAATGTAAAAGAGTGAAGCTCATGATTACAAAAGTATTCAATAAATAATTGATTTGATATTAGGAAGCTACAAATACAATATCAAATTAGAGCTAGAGAATCATTCACCTCTTAAAATTTTTAATTTGAGAGTAAATCAATAATATAGTATCAAATATATATTGAAATAATATTTTGAAAAATTCCTTACACTGTAACATTTGTATTTTCTTGAAAGCTTGGACTTCTCTCATACCTTTTCTTGAAAGTTGATGGTTATAACAAATCACTAATGGACTTTTCTTTCCAAGTCTCTACTCTAGAGTCTAGACGTGGTTTTTTTTAGTTGATAAAAACAATTACACACTGTTACACACATAAAAAAGGAATTGAAATTATAATTTGAAGTTATAATTTTCAACTCAAAAATTATGTCTTCAAGTCATAGTTTTAGTTGCCTTTTCATGTGCGTGTATTAAATATGTGTGTAATGGAGTATCGGTAATATACACAATTTTTTTTCTATCACTAAACTTACTTTAAACTCAAAATATTTTATAATATATATATATATATATATATTAGGGCTATTTCAACGATAAGATCTAATTTATCAAAAATTTAAGTAGGCAGAAGTTTAAATAAAACTCAGAAATTTTAAATCTCAATAACAGATCCAAGTCTTACCAAGCAAAGAGGACCGGAAATAACGAAAAGCTTTTACCCTTGAGAGTTGAGAGCACCTCATAAATAGTAAATAAGCACTTATATGATTGAGTCTTTCGCAGGTGATCTCTCTTCTTGCAATTCTATTTATACGCTTATAGATTTTGTGATCCTTTCTCTCTCTCTCTCTCTCTCTCAGACGAATAAACACTAAACACGTTATGGTACACCATCAAATAGTTGGAGAACATTATTAGCTTGTTTAGAGAGTCGTACTTCAGTATAGCTTCTTGTTTAAAAAATCGAAATAAATTATACTCACATTTTCACGGAACTTCAATCTACATCGTGAGTTCAAAACAAGGAGTGTAATGTATGTATTGCAGAACAACCAAATCACTATCAAAAGGTTGCAGAAACATTCTTAGCTTAGCTTCTACAATCTTATTGCAGCAGCTTCTTGATTTAAAAAGCATAGTTAGAAAACTTATCACAGTTACACAGTCTTTCAACTTACACTGTGTCCGTGACTTTAAAACAAAGAGCGTACGTGCATGAATGTATATTACATGTACGTAACACACTAACAACTTATTTCAAGGTGATGTCCCTAGCTAATCGAGTTTATGATTGGCTTGGTTTTATTTAGATTCTTTGAGTGAAGTGGTCTCAAGGAACCAAAATTGATCCTGCATGATCAAGGTAAGGATCTATACCAAATTGGTTATTTTCTCTTGCATAACGCATTGGTCTTGGAACAAGTACACGAAAACCTATTCTTCACAATTTTAATGTGACAATTATGAGTAGTTATTTATCACTTTTACATAGACTTACTTATTTTTCTTGATCACTTACAATTGATCACTTCAAAGTTATGACAAAATTTATGGTAGAAAGGTTGTGTTCATAAATTTTCTCAAACTCAATGGGTCCGGGCCTCAAATTTTCTCCATTAGCAAGCCTGATTTACGAAGTCCAGTCACTAAAGTACCGAACGCCTCTCTCAAGACAATTCACCAAACTTTTTTGGGCCCAAATCTTTCCCAAAAGGCAAAAAAAAAAAAACCAAAGTCTTTGTAACCGGATCGCTTTAAGGGCAGGCTAGCCCATAGGACATCAGTGGATCTTCTATAAAGAGTCCAGTCACCTTTACCTCACCTGGTCATTATATTGTCTAATCCCTTAGTTAATTAGGGATGCCAATGGGTCATGTTTAATGGGTTTTTGAACTCAATTCGAATCTAATAGTAAAGGTTTGGGATTTTCTAAATACATTGACACTAGTTATGATTTAAAATTTTAAAATTTTAAATTCTAATAAACTTGAAGATAAAACGGCTGTCGTTTAAGAGAGAACTTATTCATATGGTTGTAGCTTTGCTTATTTATATCTGGCATGTGAGAAGCACGTAATTACTAATTAGAGAAGTTAGTTAAAGATTCTAACAACTTCATTGCATAGTTATTCTATATATAGAACAGAGTTGTATTGCTGAATGAATTACTTACAACCTTAGAGGAAATTTCCAATCTGTGTGCAGAATTTGATAAAATTCTATAGTAGGCATTACAAGCACAAGGAACAATGATATTATTAATAGCATTCAGTGGTAAAGTGAAATTACAGAAGATAGAACATTATTATTGGCTGAAATTCAAGAATGCTGAAACAATTTTTCAAAAACCCAACACTCAAATATTTTTCATCACTATCAACTTATATTCTTAGAGCCAAGGTCACCATTCCATTGTCCACCATGTTACTTCCTAGAAGATTGTCTTCTATTATCCAGTATTTTCTTAATCCCAAATTTTAAAATTTTCTCTTTTTTCATCAAAGATATCTCTATCATCAACTCCTTCATCACTCATGGAAAATAAGACAACCCTTGGCACTCCTTATTAATATCATCCTCACCCTCCATTAATTTCATTGAGAAAATCACTAAGACCTTCAGGTCATTTTTTTCAACCTCCATTGGAACATTAATTAGAATTGAGGTTGGGGTTGAACTAATTATCTTATGAGCTTGCTCGGGCTCATAAGATACGGGTTCTTGGGGTTGGGGCTCACGTAGTAGTAATAAAGGAGGGTTGGCTATTTGGTTGGAGTATATATAATGGATTAACTCCTTGCTCAAGATACACCTGAATTATCCTATGATCCTCAATTCTCTATCTTATTCTTTATGGGTACAAATTGATTACTCTTAAAAAAAAAAAAATTCAAAAAAAAAAAATAATAAAATTGTCAAAATTCTCAAGAAAATAAGCTTGAAGATAAAACGGCTGTCGTTTAAGAGAGAACTTATTCATATTGTTGTAGCTTTGCTTATTTATATCTGGCATGTAAGAAGCACGTAATTACTAATTAGAGAAGTTAGTTAAAGATTCTAACAATATATATAGAACAGAGTTGTATTGCTGAATGAATTAGTTACAACCTTAGAGGAAATTTCCAATCTGCGTGCAGAATTTGATAAAATTCTATATTAGGCATTACAAGCACCAGAAACAATGATATTATTAATAGCATTCAGTAGTAAAGTGAAATTACAGAAGATAGAACATTATTATTGGCTGAAATACATTATCTTCAAGGATGCTGAGACAACGTTTCAGACAACCAGCATCCAAATATTTTGTAGCAGACCCTATTAGGAACAAGAGGATATCAAAAGCTACACAAAATGACTAGTTCAGATGCAATTCATACATGTAATCCAAACCAAAGCACTCAGATGTTGAACTACACAAATTCTGAATCTATTTGATAGTAGACCTAACGAAATCCCAGAGAGTGAATCCCAAGATTATAAGACCAACAACTGTTGCAGTGCCTCTCCAGAGATTGGAGAAATAGGTACTTTTCAAGTATCCAATATTACGGTTGCAACCTTTCTGATAGTGGTTCTTAAGATTTTTAGCAACATCACTGTAACAGGAATTTTCTTCCACAATTTCAACCGCAATTCTGTTAACCATAGTGGCAACTACTTCATAGCTTCCTAGCGCGTTAACAATAATCCCTTTGTCAGCAAGCAACTCTACATCTTCGCTAGTGTTGATAAGATGATCCAATAGCACCATATAATTGCATAAGTAAGCTTCAAATGGATAATGACACTGCTCCAGAGCCATTATGTTTCTGTAAAGGTCTTCAGTTCTATTATCTGCCACAAAGCTTGGGAGATACAGTAATGATTGCATGGATTCCAAGCAAGTAAAACATTTCAAGCATGGTATGAAAATTAAGAGCCATGAGAAATTGAAGCACTGACATTTTCCCAGGGGCTTCCACTTCTTGAGCTTTATTTTATCAAACCTTCCCTCTTCAATCACTTTGAATCTCACTCCTGTCTCATATAGCTTTGTTGCACTATATACATAAGAAACAGCATCTCCAGTTGTGAGCTCTGATGGATAGTAGATATATCTAATCAAATCAGTTAAATGCTTTACTTTTTTCTCAGGTGGTTTTTGCTTCTCCGCTGAAAATAAATATTTCCAGAAATATTCGCAGGCAAGTTTAAAAAAGGAGTCTTCAGGATTTCGTCTGAAAAATTTCTTGTGTAACTTATGGAGAATAAAAAAAGGAATTTGATTCTCAAGTAATATTAAGTCTAGCATTATATGCCCTTTCAACCATGGTTTACTAACCGTACGTTCCATATGATTGTTCCCATTTTCTCCTCCAGCAGTAGCCCTAACGAAATACTCAATGATAAAGATGGAATCTAATAGAACAATTTTCAAGATATCTTGGCTGCTGATCTCTAAGCCCCCATCATAACAATAGATAATTTTATGTTGCCTCTTTGCAATGATACTTGCTATATCCCGTGGGTCTGTCCCAGTCCGTTGAAGGAATTCCATGTAGTAGGTCAATTTCAGCTTTTCCATGTCCTTTAGTTCTTCTTTATCGTGGTGAAAAGGGCCTATTGAGATTAGCTTTGGAGTGTAGGACTCTCCCTTTACCTGGCGAAGTCTCTTGGGGACTCTGTAGATGCAACACTTGGCCCACTGGGGTGGTGGCTCCAGGACTTGTGGTGGAAGGTCAATAATAATTTCTTCGCAATCAACTGGAGGTCTGGGCGCATTTTTTTTTTCATTTGTAGGTGAATCAGCAGCAGTAGTAGAACTGGGCGCAAGTTTTTTTCCATTTGCAAGTGAATCAGCAGCAGTGGTAGAACTGGGCGCATTTTTTTTTTCATTTGCAAGTGAATCAGCAGCAGTAGTAGAACTGGGCTCCATCTTTAACAATCGTCTACTTCCGTTTTCCTAGTGACAGATCACAAAAAAAAATCATTTAGACTTCTTTAAATGTACATTAATAGAATCATTAATTCCACCGCTTATTCCAAGAGGCACTAATTGCAATTTGCAAATAGCTTCGACTTCGAGCTTATAGGTTCGGGTCAAAAAACATTACTTTCGACAGTAGTGACAAACTTTGGCGAAAGGTTCATAAAATTAAGAACTTTTCCTTGTTGAAGCATAACATTTTTTTTTTTCTTTAAGAAAGATTTTATTCAAAAAAACTATAAGCGTAATTCCCCTCCAAAACATTGAAGACAGATAGGGGGCAAATAGTAAATGAAATAGGGCCTGCAAATTACAAGAGAATGCCCATTTGACAAGGGCATGAGCAACGGCATTAACTTTCCTTTTGATACAAAGAAAACTTAAGATCTATCAACAAAGTACAGATGTCTTGCACGAACCCTTTGTTAATTATTATCATTTTCATCTGAACACAGTGCAAGATTGAAAGATTAAAATAGTAAGGAATTTTTTTTAAATAAAAAATAAAAATATTAATAAAAGAACATTTATTTTATTCTCTTAAAAAAAACGTGTAATTGTTTTCTAACTGCACCAATGTTTATTATAATTAAAAAATATATATATAATAAGATTTTATTATAGAATGATTTTAGTTTGGCTAAATATCTTTCTAATGATTAATTGAGCAAAAGTGAATCAAAATAATTGAGCAAAATACTCCTAAGTCATAACATTTGCAAATTGAGCAAAATACTCTAAAATATCTTCAAAATACCACCAAACTTTCAAAATCATCAAAATAACTTTGAAACTTCCATAATAACAAAAATACATTCAAAAACTCCAACAAATTGAATACTTCCCAAAAAAAAAAAAAAAAAAACTAAGGTTGTAAATGAACCGAGCTTTGTCAAAATATTAAATGTTCAAGTTTGGCTTAAGTTTGAACCAAACCTGTAAACAAAGTTTGAGTTTCAACTTGTCAAAAAATCAAGAAGCTTGAGCTTAGTTTGACTTGATTTGATTCATTAATCTAGCCGAGCTCGAGTTTAATATCAAACGCAAACTCAAGCTCAAGAGTTTGAAATCCAATACAAATACATTATCAAGCTTATTTAGTCTAAACTCTCAATTAATTAAAGGCTTAGTAAAGTATGAATTCATTTTTCAAACTCATATCAAGTTTATTACCAAGCTTATAAACCAATCTAAACTTGGCTTATCAAGTCCTATTATTCACGAGTTTGTTCATGAACATTTGTTTTTACTTAGCCTGTCATTAATTAGATATGCATAAAATTATGACTCAAGTTTGACTTGTTTACAAACAAATAAACATGAAATGAGCTTTTTATCGACCCAAACGTAAGTTGTTTATAAATGGCTCAGTTCATTTACACAACCTTATTTAAAACTACCTAATTGGGGAATAAAAATTAAAAACCAAACCCATTGAAATGATTACTAATATCTATATAAAAATATAAAAAATTAGTAAGGTTTTTTATATGAACCAACGTTGGAAAATGTTTTGGAAAACATTTTAAAGAACACAGCTAAATACTAGGGAAAAAAATGTTTACCCTAGACAAGTTTTCAATTAAAAACATTTTTTGATGACATTCTATGTAGAGAGAAACGAAGCATTCTACTTTACAAAATATATGGAATGGCCAAGATTTTGATTAAAAAAAAAGAAAGGCAATAGGGGAATAGAATTGATAACCACGCTATGTGCACCAAGAAATTCACCCTCCTGTGTGGTGAAAAATATGATTTAGCCTCTGCTTGTTTTGACATAAAATATTTTTCATTGGAAAATATTTCAACATAAAACATTTTCAAGAAGGACTATTTATTTTCCTGCGTTTGGCTGCATTCATGACAATGCTCCTAAAAATATTTTCTGAAGTTGTACATAAAACCACAGGGAAAAGGAGATCAATATCACAACACATCAAAATTTAAACCCAAATAACCGTTATATATATATATATATATATATATATATATAAACACATCACTATTTCATAGAAATCCAACCAAAAATTTCTTTAGTATTTTTGTATTCATACATATTAATTCATTCCTAAAATATTTCAAATAAAAAAAAAAATGTTAGAAACATCAGTGGTAGAAGAGGTCATCAAAAGAACAAAGATTCCAGCAGATTGACTGATGGGCAAGAGTGTGGAGGAGTTGCATGATGGTGGGCAAGAGTAGAGAATACAAATCATCTGTACTACTTTTTGTATACCACTTTATGTTTCACCAATCACTAATTACAATGTATATGATTGCTTTCCATTTTAGCCTTCAATTATTTTATAAGGAAAGTAAAATCAAAACGTGAAAAGTAATGATTGATGGAACACAAAGTAGTATAAAAAAAATTGTACAGATGATTTGTATTCAAGAGTAGAACCAGGAATTTTGATTTGAGGAGCCAAGATAAAACTATCACATTGATTTGCACCTCAAGAGATATTAATTCAAAGTAATATGTATATGTGTGTCTGAGTATGTTATTGTTAGAAAATTTTAAACAATGTAATTCTTATTAGCATTAAAATTGTAGGGTAAATTATAACTTAGCTGCCTGTGGTTTCAAACTATATGTAAACAACTTAAATTTTAGTCAAACTACAGGTGGGCAACTTATTAATAAAGCTAAATGACTAATTAAGCATCTTAAGGTCATTTTTAATCCAATCGAACTACAGATATGATGCATCATAATGGATGCCATTATATTGGAGTTATCGATCACTTGTAAACTACATATACAAGAAGATATAATAATAATAATAAATAATAAATATAACAAAATCATTATGAAAAAAAACCATAAAATATATGAATAGAATTTAAATTCTATCAAATTGGACTACTATGGTAAAAATAAAAAATTCAAAATCACTTACATACCTCACAGCTAAATAGAAATTGAACTAAAAGAGAAAAAAACATGATAATTAAATAGAAATTGTACTAAAGTGGAAACGAAAGAGGAAAAGAATTTTTGTAACATGCAAGATTCACTTAACTTCAATTGAGAAAAATCTTTGTTGAGAGAGATGGAGGAGCAAAAGAAAATGTGACTATGTGATAGTCTTTTTGGTGTCTAGAGGTGGAAGGACACTATGAGTTTTGGAAATGAATTATGATAAAGATATATACAACAAATTTTATCATATAATGCTTACAATCTGATACATTATTTTGTAAACATTTTGAATGCGTTTAAGAACAACTTATTTGTTTTAATTTATTTGCATAGTATTTATTAAAAGTTATAGTTCTTGTAACTTTTATTTTAAATGTGTGACGAAAAAATTAATAACTAGCTCTTTAAAAAAAAAAAAAAGTTAGATTATTTGCAAAAAAGAAAGTAAATAAATTAATTAAATTGGGACAAAAAATAGGCAAAATAGTTTTTCCCAAACAGAAAATTGTAGTAAAATTTGTTGTTTATTTTAGCATTTAGGAAAAGTTGAATGTAGCTTCTTTAGAGCTTTGATGTGATAAATGCTAAAAAGCTATTTTAGCAACAAAATCACCAAAAATCCCATTAATAGTAAATGTGTTAAAAATTATAATTTTTAGCAACTCAAAATATTATTTTATTTATTTTAACATCTTACTTTTTTTTTTAAATATATTTTAACATCTTACTTTATATAATACACTCTAGTAAAGATTTTATATTTTTTATCGCTTCATTAAAATATTATTTTTTATTATTTTTTATTATCATTCTCATCTCTTCCTCTCTTTTTATTCTCCTCCTTTTCTCAGCGTGTATTTCTCTTTTTCCAAACAAGACAACCAAAACCCACTCTACCACAATAGATATTGCCAGCCACCACCACCATCAGACACCGCCAAGTAGGGGTGTCAAATGGGTGGGTTTGAATGGGTTTGGGATGGGCATAATTAAATTGGATATATAAAACTCATTTGCCCATTAAAGCCCATTTAATTAATTGTTTCTAACTCAAATCCAACCCAACCCAATTATTATGGGTAAACCCCAACATACCCAATTACCCAATTATCAAAATTACCAAAATACCATTAAAATAAAAATCTCAACACTTTCTTGGATTCCCTTTTTTACTCTCTCTATTTTCCATTATTGAGATTAAAAAATTCCACATAAGCATATCCCCGTTAGCAATTATATCAAAAATCCAAATAAAACAATATTTTCTTTTCTTTTCTATTTTCTCTCACTTTCTTGGCAACCAAACAGTACAACAAATACAAAGAAATGTCATTTCAAGCTCATAACTTTCCCGGGAAAAAGAAAAAACAAAGAAAAAATGTTTCTTTACAATGGCCTCAGTTGGATACGAAGAAGAGAGGAGGAGATTGTGGAATGAGGCTTGGGATGAGAGAAGCTTGAAAAGCTTAGTGTTAGCGACGCGGAGCTTGGCGTTAGCGAGGCAGAGCTCAGTGTTCTCGTGGCGGAGAGACTCGGCCTCAGGGAAGATCGATGAGGCGAGCTCGGCAGAGATCGTAGTGGTCGTTGAGTTCTTGGTACTGGAGGATCAATCGAGCTTGGTTGAGGCGGTTCTGAGTGGACGAAACGGCGTCGTCGATGGAGGAGGATCACGTGGAAGGGCTGCTCATGAAGGAGATCGAGGTGGTCCGTAATGGTGATTTTGGTGAGAAAATAGAGTGGTGGTCGTGCTGGTGGTTGATGGAGGAGATGCGTCGTTCTCCATTTTTGTCTGAAATTTTCCCCAGAAACAAACAGGGAAAAGAAAGTGAAGGTTTTTTTTTTTTTTTTTTTTTTTTATGAGAAGGGCTGGATTAAATTTGGGTAAATTATTTTTGGGTTAAATAGGTCTCACTGGGTTTTTAGTTAAAACCCAATAATTAAAGGGTCTAATTGGGTTGATGCCCATTTAACCCAACTAATAATTGGGTATGTTTGGGTTCAATTAGAGTTGGTGAATTTGGGTGAGCCAATGGGTTTGAGCTTATTTTGCCACCCCTACCGCCAAGCCACCACCCACCATCAAAAACCCATTGCAAAAACCAAAACCCACTGCCACACCCACTGTCACAACCCACCGTCACAAACCAACTGCAAAAACCAAAACCCACTGCCCACACCCACTGCCATAGCACTGCCACCCACAACCTCAACCCAAATCAAAATCCAATCACAAACCCAAACCCCAACAAATCAACAAAAACCACCAGATCAACTAAAACCCAAACAAACCCAAAAATTATCAGACCAGTCAAGCTCGGATTCAATCTAGAGAGAACCATGATCTCAACCACGATCCATGATCCACCACCACGACGATTGACCAGTGAAAAGGAAAAAGAGCAGGTGAGAAGAGAGAAGGAAAAAAAACAAAGAAAAAAACAAAAGAGAAAAACGACACTAAACAGAGGATAACAAAAGAGAGGAAAAAAAAAAAAGAAGAAGAAAGAAACAACTTAGAGGAAAGGAGAAGAAAAGAGAGAAGAAGAAGAGAGAAAAAAAGTTGAGAGGAAAAACCGGCATAACAGAGAGAAAATGAAAATATTTTTTTTAAGTAAAAGAAGAGAGAGAGAGAGAGTAAATAAAATATTAATTTTATTTATAACTTTGGTGCTAGTTGTCAAAGATGACAACAACCTACTGTAGCTCTATTGCTATTTTTTTTTTTTTTTAATGTATAGCTCCTTTGTTGTAACTTGTATTTTGGTATTTTAGTTGCTAAAATAGCATATTATAGCAGTTACACCACCCTTGTTGTGAGTGCTTTGGCAAGTTGCTATAATTTTTTATTAATTTCTTTCTTTCTCTCTCCCCCATGCCTCTCTTCTCTCTCACTTTTCCTCTCTCTCTCTCTCTCAGAGCAACACGTCAAGCTGACCCAATCCTTCGATCTTGGACTTCATTAGAGCCGTGACATAGTCAAGCAGGGTCAAAAAACCCAGGATAAGCAAATGCAGCTTCTAAAGGCGCCTCCTTTGGACCTTGAAAGTAACCATTTCCAAATGGGTTCGTCACTGTCCGAGCTAAAAGACTAGCCAGGTTAATAACCATGCTATCTAGAGCCACATTATTTTTGAAACCAGGAAAGATGATAGAGAGGTAATGAAATAGGTGACAATGGCTTTCTGGGAAGGTTTGAACTTTCTGTACCAAATGAGATTAATGGAGATTTTGCCTGAAAGATCCTCCAATTTCTTCCTTTAATTTGAGTTCTTCTGCTTGGGCTTGGTGGCAATGGTGGTAGTGATTGATTTTGAGTGTGGGTTTCGTGGGTTGGTGTCTGTGGTGGCAGTGGTGGTTGATTTTGGGCGTGAGTTTTGTGGGTTGGTGGTTGTGGTGGCGATGGTGGTTGATTTCGGGTGTGGGTTTTGTGGACAGGTGGCTGTCGTGGTGGTTGATTTTGGTTGTGGGTTTCATGAATTTGGTGGCGGTGTCGGTGCCGGTTGATTTTGACTATGGCAGTGGGTTATGGTGATGGTGGGTTGTTGTGGGTGTGGCTGGTGGTGATGGTTGTGGTTTTGTTTTGTTTTTTCTTCTGCAATGGGTTGTAGTTGCCATGGTATCATAAGGCTGGTGGAGTGGTGGGGGAGGTGGCTGTCCGTAGATTTTTTGGTTTTTTTTTAATATTATTTTTATGGATTGTTTATATAATTTTAGATGAAGTTATAAAAATATATAACCTTAATGTTAAGTCTAGTGTAAAGTGGTTGTAAAGTGGATGGTTAAAATATATAAAATAGATTTTTGAATTGTTTTTTTTTTTTTTTTTTGGTTAAGGATTTTTCAATTGTTAAAAGTTATATTTTTTAAAAGTTTTGACATGAATGCTTTAAAAGACGTTAATAGTGACAGGCTAAATGTTAGTAAAAATTAAGGGTAAAAGATAGTCAAAGTTATGGGATAGAGCTGACAATTTAGGAGGATAATGGAGAAGACTATTGAAAGGAATTGGGATTAGGGAGGGGGGGTGTAAACTGCAAATGGCGTACGTGTAGGGAGGGGAGCGAAACTTTGTCAAGTTTTTACGTCATACCAAACACACCAAAACATTGACAACATTTTCAAGAAAATATTTTATTCCACGCCAAATACAGCTTTAATTTGTCCTTTTTGAGAATATACAACAGAAAATATTTTCCTCATAAACCATCCATTTTATCGCGTAAATAGAACTCATAAGCCATACACAACAGAAATTTTTAGTAGCAACTACTAGCAATCGGACAAGATTTTACTAAATAACTAAGGTTACCGAACTAATTCATGATCTGATACGGTGAAACCCAGACATCTACTTTCCATTTTAAAAAATAAATATATAAAAATCATGCGCCCCCTAATTTGTTATACGAAAATAGTTGATTATAAAAACATTAAAATCCAACCTTGCAAGGTATATTTTTTTAAAACTAAAATCACAAAGTACACGTTACAAATATGAACTCAATTAAATTACTAAATTATAAATCTCTGGCTAACTTTACATTGAAGAACAAAAATAAAGTGAAAGGATGAAGAAAAGAACCTGCAGATTTTATTTGAAAGAAATTGCTTGTGTACTTAATTCCAAGAAGCAGCAAAATCTTCTAGAGATCACGTCTAATGAAACAAGCTTTTTTTTTTTTTGGGTAAGAATCCTCTCTCCTGATATTGCTAAAACTCACTCATAAAAAATAAATAAATAAACTTGTACACTTGATAGCTCTAGTTAAAATCCTCTTGCGCTCCAATTTATAGCGTGTTCCCTCTCTCTTAGAAAGAAAAAGCACAAAAGAAAACACGTCATAGCCACCACGTCATTCTCAAAAATTTACAAGCATCACACAATTAGTTGACTGGCGAAAACATTAATGATGAAGGGCCACACGTCAATATCTTGGCATTGCTAGGATTGACTTCTCAAGGTCTTTTGTGTGACAGGAAGAGAAACTGGATCCAAATAGAGTTGAACACATGAGCCACACATCGTGGATGAATCATTAATGTTTACCACAGGGGGAAAAGATGGTGTAGCAAGGATATGATATAGTCATGAAATCCTTACCACATACTGAATACACTATAAACTAAAGATTACCAAATGGCAATCTGATTTGGGCCCAGACTCCACATAGGATTTTCATGGAGAAAAGCGCATGTCAAGTTACCATGGAGATTATGTATGGCAATGACGAAATTCGAAGTTTTCTAAGGAAGAGAGCGAGCAAAATGGCAAGCATGATTTCCCTACTATATATGTGAAAAACTTCACTTGGAATGTGCTAAAACAATGCAGAGAAGATTAATTGAGCGAGTAGATCAGAGTGAAAGATTGAGTTCATTAAATCGACTAATCTGTAAAAAGTTCCTTTGTTTTATACAATGAAAACAGAGGCTACCATTAAGTTACATAAGTTACTAGCCATTAGAACATTAATAACAGCTTCTAACAAACTCATACAACTGCTTTAAGAACTCTAGCCAATTACAATCTAACATCTATACAAGTAAAGCATAGGAGACGCAAATGACTTTTTTTTTTTTTTTTTTTTACAAGATAAAAATTTTACTATAATCTAATTAAGTATATATATATATATATATATGTGAAGTTCATTTTTTGAGACTTGAACTCCGGCATTTTCCTCTATACCTCGCAAACACTTATATTTGTGAAGTGACCATTTGTAGTAGTACGCAAATGACTTCTTCAGTTATTTATAATGTAAGATAATAGAAAAATGGACACGACCTGTAGCTTGTGTAAAGTTCCTCAAGAAATGTTGCACAGCTGCTATGCTACTCGCCCTCACATGATGGGGAAAAAAAAGTTTGAACTCTATTCGTTTCAACATAAAATATTTTCCGCTCAAAAGTATTTTCAATTGAAAATATATTCTAGGAAACTACTTATTTTCAATTGGCAAATTTTCTTGATAGTTAAAAAATCTTTTTGGTTTTTATCAAATCAAGGTGATATTTGGAGTTTCTATTTAATTCTTATTTAGTATTTTTCCTTCCTATATTCTAGGGTGTTATGCTCATATATTATATTAAAGGGAAAATTACACTTTTCTCTCTTTTATACTTACCTCTTAAATTACAAGAATGAATACTTTATCCCTTCTAAATTATTTTCCGTATAATACTTGCCCCCATAAACTATGAAAGTAATTATTTATAGTGTAACACTTAGCCCCCCATCCTATGAGTAATGGTTTAGGGAAGTAAGCTTGCATTCTCATATTTTAAGGTAATAAATGTAAAAGTGGTATAGTTTAGGGGAGTATAATGTGTATTTTCATAATTTATGATGGAAAATATAAAATAAAAAAAAAAAAATATATATATATATATATAGTTTAATAGGTGTGCATTCTTGTAGTATAAAGAGTAAGTATAAAAAGGGTATAATTTAAAGGTGTCAATTGTAATTTTCTATATATTATATTAAATTATTGGGATACCCAAAAAAAATTAACATTTTTCTTTTCATTAATTCTATTTATCATGTAAATTGAAGTCAATCCTTTTAGTAAATAATTGAAGTGACTGAACTAATTGATATCCACACAAATCTATGTCCAACGAAAAAATAAAAAAGAAAAGGGAAAAAAATACTTCTCTTAAAACCTTTTTGTGTGTGTGTGTGCGCGCGGAGAATAGCGTCTCCTAAATTAGAATTTTGAAATATGAACTCAATTACTTACTAGATTATAAAAAATAAAAATAAAAACTAAATTATCAATTTTTGGCGAACTTTATATTGTAGAACAAAATTAAAGTGAAACGGAGTAAAGAACCAGCCACCTGCAAATTTTATTCAAACAAAAATAAAGTGAAAGAATGGAGCAAAGAACCTGCAAATTGTATTTGAAAGAAAATGCTTCAGCCTTCTTAACTTTACTCCAAGAAACAGCAGAATATGATAGAGATCATGTCCAACGAAGCAAGGCTAAGGCTATTTGATTCTATCTCTTCTCACTCATAGCTTAAACTCACTCATCTGAGAAACAATCTTCTACTTCTGTATACTTCATAGCAATTATCAAAACCTTCTTGCCCTCCTATTTATTGAGTGAATCCCCAACCCTTATTACCTCTACGTCATTACCATGACGTCTTTTCAGACAAACATACAACTGTCTCATTTACTTGTCATTATTGGTCACAACTAACAGGCACCATTATTGCCATTGTTTTTTTTTTTTCACTCAGGGCAACAATTATTAAGGTTGTCACTATTCAACTTCACAAGCTGGCCTGTGAAAACAAACAGTCAAGATAAAGGGCCCCATAAATCATTAACGTTGTCTTGACTTGTTTTTAGTCTTTGTGACGAGAGAAACATGATTCACACACACGTGACCTGATTTTTGTTTTTTAAATAAACATCACATGACCTTATTCACTTACCATCTTAATCACACAGAATAGTAGCTAGAAGCAGGACGCGGGTGTGACCTATAAGAGAAATATACACGTTGCATAGTGGATGCATTTGGTTGGGTGTTAGAAAGTCGGTGATTAAAAATATGAACGAAAAAAAGTGAGTGATAGGAAAGATTTTAATTTTTATTCATGTTGTTTTGTTTTTGGGATGAAAAGTTAAGGATTGGTAAATTCTTTTTTTTTTTTTTTTTTTTAATTGAGAAGAAAAATAAGATGATAAAAAATGTAGTTTGAGAAAATTTATTTACACACCACTATTAGATTAAAAAAAAGTAATGAAACATTTTTATTAGAAAATTATGTGTGGATAAGCATTTTATTAACAAAAGAAAAACAAAGTATAAAAACCTGCAAATGAGGAAGAAAAAAACCAAAATAGATGAACACAAATAAAAATAAAAATAAAAAACCCTAAATGAGAAGCAACAAAAAAGGACAAAAATGGAACAAGAAAAAGACAAAAGCTAAAATAAAAGCAAGTTTATATTTTATGTATAATTTTAAATTATAAAAAATAGCAATTTGAACAATTGGTTGATGATATAACTATTAATCTTTAATTTTCTAGAAATTTTGCAAGCACAGAGGATATAAGAAAAAAATGTAATCCAATGGTGGAATTCTCAAAATTCATCTTCAATAAAAAGACACCGAGTAGGGTTATATCCTTAGGCTACAACCAATTTTATAGCTAAATTTTGTCATTTTCTCTCCAATTTCCCCACCCCCTAAAATTATTCCAACTAAACAGATCCTCAGAGATGCATGCACACATGAAATACGCATTTAGTTTCACATGCCTACAACATGACAGGCTCTATTGTGAGTGAATATGTACCATAGGTGCACCAAGTTTGAATTATTGAAGTAATTAGGTACTCACTCCACCTCCCCTTCCTCTACTATTTTTATTTATCTAAAAAATCAACAAACGTAATCAGGTATACAAGTTGATGCAAAATTTATTGTGACAACAATTTGTTTTTTAATCCAATAGTTATAATAATGGGAGAAGGGCACGAGGGAAACAAAAAATGGTGTGAGACTCCAACAAAAAACAAAAACTTAACATATTGGCAATTTCGAAACCAACTACAAGCAATGCCATGCAAACTTACAACTAATTGACAATATCACAATAAAAATAATTAAATATTAATCTTGAAGAAAAAAGGCCTAAGGAAATTCAAGATAGTTACAAGCAGGACCATTGTCCCTATAAAAGCTGCAGTGCCTCTCCAAATATCACCAAAATATATTGTTCTCAAGGATCCTATATTACGATTGCAATCGTTGGCATAGTACCCATTAAGCTGTTGAGCGAGTTTTTGGTAACAGGATCACTTTTGCTCTATTTCAAGGCCAAGTTTGTTAACCATAATGGCAACTGCTATATTGCTGCCTAACTTGTTAACAATAATCCCTTTCTCAACCAGCAACTCCACATCTTCTCTAGTGTTGATAAGAAAATCCAATAGCACCATATAATTACATATTTAAGCTTCAAATGGATAATGGCACTGCTCCAAGGCCATGAGATTTCTGAAAATGCCTTCAGTTTCGTTGTGTACCTCCAAGCGTGGGACTTCTAAGAAAGTTTCGTCGTGTACCTCCAAGCTTGGGACTTCTGTGAGATTTGAGAGGTATTTACCTTCATAAACACATATAGAGTTGTCAAGATCAAGATTTGCGTTAAGAACTTGATGATCTCTTCAGTTGCTACATAAAGAACTTTAAAGAAGATCTGAAACCTTTGAGTGAAGTCTTAAAGTCACAAGTAGGAGAACTTGTGGTTGTTGCAGATCAAAGAAAGAAGTAGTCCGTAGACTCAAAGCTGTCACATGGTCATGATAGTAAGTTTTTTATTCGATGTAGTAATAGGATATTAGTGGTCTAAGTTTTATTGTAAAAACTTCAATTCTTTCATAGTGGATCTGTTTTTACTTTGAGGATAGCTAGGTTAAATCTTCCTCAGGTTTTTTACTGGTTAAGTTTTCCTAGGTCATCATATCGTGGTGTTCTTTATATTTCCGCATTTATTTATATGATATGATATTATTATGTTAACATAGAACTGAATAATTTGTCTAAGTAATCACTTAACTAAATAACTAGGTTAAACAACTTATGTTAAGGGGTCTAAAAACGTACAAGTGGTATCAGAGCGGGTTAGCTCTTGATTTAGGTTATTATACCTAGAGCTAATCTTTGATCCTTCTTATCATGGATAATTTTAAGTGTCTTATTGTTTTCTATTGTGATGTTTTGAATAAAAAAGACACTATTGTTTCAATTGATCTTTTTGAGGCTTGTAAAAGGAATTTGCAAGATTTCAATCTTTCTCAGAAGATTGGTGTAATCCATCAAATACATTCTGCTTCTCAGGGATTTTCACCTACAAAGCCAAAAACTCGTGCCATATGGGTGAGAAAAGACATGCTAAGGTGAGTGTTGTTTACTTGTCCCTAATTTAATTCTTTCAATTGTTTGTGGACATGTTTTGTTTTTGTTTTTGGTTGTTTTTTATTAAAAAAAAAAAAAAAATCCAACAACATTGAAAATTTTCAAAAAGTGAAAAATATTTTATTTTTTGTCTAGTTTTATTTTTCTTGAGGACTAGATGAATTATGATATCTCTCTCTTGATTCAGAACATGCTTGACATTGTAGAGAAACTTGAATAATGTGTATTGCTCAACTAAGTGCTAAACTATTTCTAATTTTGTGTGAGTATGTACTAGTTTGTACATGTACTCAAGGGTCAATTAAGAAATTGATATTTCTTATTTGTATACCATCTATAGCTTAGTTAAGTACTATCATGCATTGCTTTTGCATTGTTTATTTAATATTATGTGTGCATTTTATTTTTGGTCATAAAAATTTTGAAAATCCAAAAAGATTTTGTTTTTGTTTCGTATTACACATCATGAATGTGTAGTTAAGGTTGGCCATATGAAGTTTACATTTCATGCATGTGTACCTTGTTTAGCTTGGATGAACTTATTTTTCTGCACTTTGCTAGTTTTAGTTATGTAGTGCATGTTGTGTGGGAGTTGTTTATAATTTTTGATCACATGATCTTAATTTTGAAGTCACATGCTTTTGATTGTAAGGACTAAAAAATCTTAAGAGAAAGACATAAATAACCATCTCACAATTGTTTACTAGCCAATCATGAATACCTTAGTGCATATCGTAAGATTTTGTGCTCGAGAAAGTGTAGCACATGCACAAAAAGAAAATAAGGTATAGCCTTGGAATTAAAAAAAAAAATATATATATATATATATATATATAATAAATTGTTGTGTACATTATAAGGCTAAAATAAAATAAAATAAAAGGCAAAGAAATAAAAATGGTGTACATTATAAGGCTAAAATAAAAAATTACATGATTGCAAGCTTGTTTTTAGAAGATGTGGGAGTTATAGGATGTAACTCTTTAGGTGATAGTCACTTTCAAACTTATGTGATGAATAATGTAGAAATTGTGATTGATTACTATCTACATATCACTTCACATGTATCTTATGTTGTTACTAGTTGCACACACTACATAAGTTATTCTTTACTAAACTTAGTACATGAAATTGTGTGTGAATTTGGTTTGGCCATCCAAGATTATATATTCTTTGATTTTGATACAAAATATGTTCATTGATTGAATTTTGGGGACAAAATGTGTCATAATCTTGTTTTGGAAGATCTGGGTTGAATTCAAGTGTTTTTGAAAAACTTTTAAACTCATACTCATTCATTTCATTCATGAAATAAGTTAGTTTGAGTGTTTTCTACATAAAACTCCTGCTATTTTTCAAAATTTCAATTTTTCCAGATTTTCGAATGGTCAAGTGTGTTCTTCGACCGATCAAAAATGTCATAAATTTTTAAGCATGGTTCCACCTGGTTCGATTAATGCTTGATTGGTGCTCGATCAATCGAATTTGATTTTCGATTGATCGAACCCAATTTTTGACCGATCGAAATTTTTAAAATTTCTGAGGAATAGCTTCTACCTGGCTTGATTGGTACCCGATCGGTACTCGACCGATCGAATTTCAAAAGAAAAGAAGAGAAAGGTTACTTCCCCTTATGTGTCCTTCAATTTTTTCAAAACTTTTCTTTCTCTTTTTTTCTTCTTGTGCCTCAACCAATCCAAAACTCTAGCTTTTTGACTTTTTCTTCCTCCAATCTTCAAGGGTTTTTGTCCTCAAGCATTGGTAAGACCTTTTTACCCTTTTTTTCTCAAATTATTTACATGTTTCGTGCATTTTCATGCATTTTTCTTTGAAAATTTCGAACAAAAGAAAATTGGGATTTTTT
The DNA here is from genome assembly GCA_032727855.1 of Quercus ilex subsp. ballota. Classification (NCBI taxonomy): domain Eukaryota; kingdom Viridiplantae; phylum Streptophyta; class Magnoliopsida; order Fagales; family Fagaceae; genus Quercus; species Quercus ilex. The sequence continues at coordinate 31,031,530 of CM064911.1, read as the reverse complement.
ATTTTTTAGTTGTTTTTAACCATATTTGTTCATTGGGTTTTTTTTCTTAGATGTTATAAATAGATTTCCCATGCATTAATGTGATCAATTTGGTGTTTTGAGAACAATTGGAAATTCTAGGGTTTGGTATTTTGAGAAAATTGGGGATTTTGTTCAATTGGGCTTAAATGGATGAAATCGGCTTGTGAAATTGATAAATTAAGACATTATATGATGTTTCCTAACTAGTGTAATGATTAATTGATCAATTTGAATAGGTTTTGAAATTGGGGTTTTCAAAATTTGGGGATTTTGGTTAAAACTCTTGGTTCAAATCAATTGTTGCTAAATGTTGAGAAATTGAACAAAGTTTTATGCATTAGAGCATGCATCATATATGCATTCATTATATGCATCATATAGATTGTTATTTGTTGATAAATTTTTTGCTTTAACCCTCTCTAATGCAGTCTGTACTTGGTCTTTGTTTTGTTTTCTGTTTTCCTTTTCTTCTATACTCTTAGAATCATGGTTAGGAAGACTAGAGTAAAGAAAACCTCTACCCCATCCTCTTCTAATTTCCAGAGTGATAGGTTTAGGTTTAGGAAAAACCAAGAAGCTTATGAGAAGCTAATTGTGTTTAGACCTATTTGGGTTGAGTGTAAGGTTATCATAGATGAGGTAGATCCCGAGATCCGTAGGAACTTTGAGCGTAGAGGTTGGTTACCACTCTAAGATGTTAAGCATCCTCCTCCGGCTGCGTTGATTAGAGAGTTCTATTCGAACCTCTCTGTCCACTCTAATGTTTCCAACATTCAATTTATGAAGAGTTAGATAAGGGGTGAAGAGTATGTCACTACCCCTGAGGTAGTGGCATATGCTCTTGGTGTACCTTTGGTACAAAAGCCTGTGTATCCTTACACAGAGCCTCCTCATCTCGATGATATTATGTCACTCATTCCCGGTACTACCATTAGTTGTGGTACTGATCCTAGGGTTACTTCTTCTGAGCTTTACTGAGCTCAATTACTTGTTTTTTCGGATATCTTATCATAGTATTTGACTCATTTCTCATGTTCACACCATTCCTATTAAGAGATGTACGTTCTTATATGCTCTCATCACTGATGCTCCTATTAGTTTACCTACTCTTTTTATCAGTTCACTTGTTGAGGTTCATAGGAGTAGTGCAAAATCCCATGGTTTGTTTTTCTCTATTTTCATTCATAAGATTTTGTTAGATTTAGGTTTAGATGACTTCGCCACATTTGAGCCTATGCATATCATTGCTCTCATAGGTGCCACCTTCCTTTGGCAAAGGGCTACTCAGTTGAAAGCAAGCTCTAAACGCCGTCGTGTCGAGTCTTCTACATGCATCTCGAGCTCCTCCTTCTAATGATCCTTCTGCTGAGGCTTACGTGGACCCCACAGCTGCCGTGGATCCTCCACCATCTACATCTAGTGACTTTTCCTTGTGTGCTATGTTGGATACGGTTCTCACCGTTTAGGCGGCAAACAGCTCTTATTGGATGTGCTCAATGAGGTTGCGGCCTTACGAGCAAATTTGGCGGTTGCTAGAGGTTCTACTCCACCGACTCCACCCTCTGATGAGTCATGATTGCCCTTTGGCAATACATCACAAAAAGGGGGAGTACATGGAGATAGGGGGAGATCTTTTGAGAGATTTTTTTTTTTTGGCTATATAGATTGTATCTAGGAGACACATGATATGTATTTTGGTTTTGAGGTATTTATTTTACTTATCCGGTTTCGATCCTCGGCAACGGCGCCAAAAATTTGTTCGCGTAAAATAATCTGCAAGTGCACAGAATCGTAACAAGCAGTAAAGTGTTTTTAGAAAACGAATGTCGAACCCACAGGGATTAACTATGTTATTGAATACCGAAATTCACTAAATAAATTACTATTTGGAAAATCGAAAATAAATGGAACATTCTACTCTCTGAATTAAACTAAACTATTTAATAAAAAAAATTAACAAAGCGTAAAAATCTAACAGTGTAAAAATAATATGATAAGAATGGATCTAGAGCAGTTGATTTCACCTAACAAATCCCACACAATTTATTCTTCCTAATTATTAAATTCTAATAATCTCCAGTTAATGATTAAAAATTCCTTAACTATTCAATATCTTCTCTCGAATAATATCAAAAATATCTTCAGCTAACAATTCCATATCTCTATGCGAATTTAATTAACTGGAGACTCATTACGTACTTTGAATTTTCTGAAAAATCACACTAGTCACAGTAAAGCATCTCTACTTTTGCTCAACTAATGGTGTTTAATTCTAGAACTAAAATAACAAATCACCTCTCGGTCTCATTGTAATTCAATTGATCAAACAATAATTCATAAAGAAAAATAGTAAGCATTAAGAATAAGAATTAAACACTCAATCATGGAAATATTAAAAATAAAATAACTCAGAATATAAATTGTGTGTTCATTGCTAGACTACATCACTACTCTAGAAAATAAAATTTAGTTCATAATAAAATTGAAAAGAAAACAAATAAAACTTATGTCTTTCATCTGAACTAGTTGATCACATGAAGCTCTTGCCTTTGTCCTCAATCCTCCTCTTCAAAAAGACTCCTCAAAAGCAGATTCTTCTATGTAGCAGCCCCCCTTCACAAAAAAAAAAAAAAAAAAAACTCTCTAATGCAGCCGCACCTTTCACAGAGATTTTTCTCTAGTGCAGCGGCAACAGTGCAGATTTTTCCCTAGTGCAGCGGCAACAGTGCAGATTTTTCCCAGCCGCCTCTTTTTTTCTGTTTTGCTCCCTTTGTATCCTTGCCCACAAACAGCCGACCTCATAATTTTCAGGAAAACCCACAGTGACCTAGAGCCCTCTTATTTGTGGTTCGGTGGAGTAAGACAAAAGCCCAAGCCCATATGTGGGTCCACGAAAATTACTACTTCTTCTGTTCTTTTTTTTTTTTTTCTTTTCCTTGCTCCTTCACGTGTGGCATGACTATAGGAAGCTTCTCTCTATTCTTAATCCTTGCTTTCTATTTCTTTCTTTTTACTTCACATGCTGACTTCACTACCTCCTAATTAAATATTTCCTTGCCCCACTTTGCATGTAAAGTTACTTGGCTGCTGAAATCTTCTCAATCCTTCAAAGCACAAATGAATAGATAAATATAAAAAAAAATCAAATCAAATCAAAAAAAATAAAGGAAAACTAACAATTTTAATAAACAAGAGGATAATAAAAATCATATAAAAATTACACTTATCATTTAGGTTTGCTCAAGGTGTGATTTATTGTAAAATTGGAATCGAGTGATTGTAGGATTTATTGGACAAAATTTGCAAGGCTTGATCGATCGAAAATTAAATTTAATCGATCGAAACTTGTGCAAATTTAATTTTCTGCAGAAATTCCAATTCAACCCAAGCCTGTATGACATGTAGGGTTTTGTGTTTCACTCCAAGTATAAAAGGAAAAATCGTAGCTACGTTTTAGTAGTCTTTGAAGAGTTGTGTGTTGAATTTTCTGTGAGATCTAAGAGGTGTTTATCTTCATACACACATAAAATTGTCAAAATCAAGATTTACATCAAGAACTTGATGATCTCTTCAGTTGCTATATAAAGAACTTTAAAGAAGAACTGAAACCTTTAAGTGGAGTCTCAAAGTTACAAGTAGGAGAACTTGTGGTTGCTACATATCAAAGAAAGAAGTAGTCCGTGGACTCGGAGCTATCATGTGGTCATGATAGTAAGTTTTCTACTCAAGGTAGCAATAGGATGTTAGTGATCTAAGTTCTATTGTAAAAACTTCAATTATTTCATAATGGATATGTTTTTACCTTGAAGATAACTAGGTTAAATTCTCCTCAGGTTTTTTACTAATTATGTTTTTCTGGGTCATTATATTGTGGTGTTCTTTATATTTCTGCATTATTTGCATGATATGATATTATTGTGTTAACTTAGAACTAAATAATTTATCTAAATAATTACTTGGCTAAATAGCTAGATTAAACAACTTGTGTTAAGGTGTCTAAAAACGTACAAATAGGATTGCTGGCACTGGTCATTGAATTGGCAATCCAACCATCAAATGTTTATAAAATGTTTTACTAAGTTTTTAATGTTGTGTATTGTTCGACGAAAATTGATTTAAAAAAAATACTTTCACATTTACGAGTGTTTAGGGTGATTGAAATTGATGGTCAATTAGTTGACAAATAAATTGTTGTTTTCCGTTGACCGTAAAATAAAGGCAATTTTGGTGGAAAATTGTTTATCATTTGCAGTAAGACATTTTCTATCTTACCAAAAACTCATCAATCCAACCTCTACCCCCACTTTCAGTCACCCAACTACCGCACCCTTGTCTCTGTTCACCGACCACCGTTGCAGCCACCACCGCCACGGTCACTAATCACAAATATTTTTTATCTAAAATTCTCCTTAATCTATTTTTTATTATATACATTCTTAGGATATGAGAAAAATGTGAAAAATTATTAGAGGTTTTTCTTATAGCACTTTTAGGAACACAGCCAAAAACTTAAAATATACTTTTAAGTGCATTTCAAAAATGCGACTAAACCCTTGAAAAAAAAAAATTTATTGAAAAAATATTTTACGTATAACTATACATAATTTAGAGGTAAAACGTTTACACAATTTTAGAAAAAAATTTACGGTCAAAAGAAAACATATTCAGATTAACCATTGCAAGCCGAACAAACGGAGCATTAACTTCCACGGAAATTTCATCTGCCCTTCACCAATCACCACGTGACTTAAAACCGAGAGATCTTAGTCCCTGTTTACATCTTTTTTCAGGGAAGAATGACCTTTTCACTGCTATTATGTTTACAATATTTAAATTCAAGTCTGAACATCGTTTGGTTGTTGAAGAATATTGAATGTTCATGACCGCTACAGCTTTCACCACGGTACGTTGCCATTGTTTTTTTAACTCTTGCCGACACTTAGGTTATTGAAGCAATAATCATGGTGGCTAGACCTATCACCATAATACGTTGCTATTGATTCATTGCAGAAAAAATAAATGAGAACTATGCATGATTTAGATTCATATATACTAAAAATTTTATTAATATATTTTAAAATTACTGTTATCAAAAAGTGACAGGGTAGTAAAAGTATAATGAGACTCATAAATAGTAGTAAAAATAAACTAAATAGTAAATAAAATTGTGTAAATCTTACTTATTTTTTTATTGAGTATGATTAATGTATATTTTTAGGGCATATTTTAATAATTTATTTTAGGAAAAATTTCATGAATTTTTTTTAAAATTTTTTTAAAAAATTAATTTACTAATGTAGAGTACCCTAGTAATTTTTTTTTTTTTTTTAAAATACTGTATAGAATGATGGTAGAGTCTTTTGGCTAAATATTGTAAAAATTAGAGTTTATTGGATTTATGTATACTGTGCAAAGTTTTTTAGCAAAATGAGGAGAGATGCAAATTTCGGTATTGGTATTGCCGAAATACAAGTAAAAGAAGAGAGAGAAACTGACAAATCTGACACAATTTTGATATTTCGGTGTACATGTTGCCGAAATTCAAGAAAAAGGCGGAGAGAGAAACTGGCATCAATTTCGTCAATTGGATTGCCGAAATTCAATTTCTGTTAGATTCTTTTTTTTGGTTAGTTTTCCGTTTGGTTAGTTTCTTCATAGTTTATTTTTATTTTAAAAAAAAGATAACCAACCCAGGGGGATTGAACCCTTGAGCAAGGATTGTATTTCGGCAACACCAATACCGAAATTTGTATCTCTCCTCATTTTGCTAAAAAACTTTGCACAGTATACATAAATTCAATAAACTCTAATTTTTACAATATTGGGCCAAAAGACTCGTGATGGTAAGTGCTGCCAAAAAAAATTCACCTACCGAAAACAGTTTAATATGATATAATATATTGACTAAAGGATGAAGTCTTTCATTATGCAAACCACCAACCCTGTGAACTGTTACTCTAGCTAAAAAATTTCCGCATACCGAAAAGAGTTCATATTATAAATTAGATTTTGTTAATGTGTGCCTTAAGTGCACACATTAATTTTTTTTTAAATATTTTTTCGAGAATCGAAAAAGTATTGATAATTTTTTTAATTTTTAAAAAAATACTTTTAAAAGTAGATGGTTTAATGTGTGTCCTAAAGACACATATTGACCGGGGGCCCTTATATATTTACTGCAGCATGATGTCTTTCTGTTCTTTTCTATTTTTTGGTTTTTGCCGAATGATGATGAAAGTAAAACACAAATCGCATTGTGCTTTTGCAAAAAGGAGGGGCAAAAATATTCCATGTGTTCCCAACGTTGTATGCTGCCATGCTGGCAAAAGATAAAAGACTTTCCTGAAAACCCGTAGACCTGCATATTCACGTGGTATTCGGTAAAGCCTTGCGTGATTAGCCCCATAGTCAAATTTTCATCGCGAATTTCGAGTTTTCAACACTTTAATGAATTGACATGCACTAATGGGAAAGGTTCAAGTTCAAGACAGTGCACTTAAACTGATTGATAAGGATCAAATGACAGTTTCATTGAACAAATATAAATATTATATTTGACACATTATTATTTATCTTTTTCATAGTTAGGTAACAATTTGTCTCAACTTGACTCTAATCACAGTCTAACAATTATTTATTCAATTTTATTGGCATTTTATGAATGTGGAAATAATGAATTAGACTAAAAGTTCAAAAAGGGTATGAAACACCCTTAAACGTTTAGATTTTAAATTACAAAATTATCAATTCAAGTTTTATATCAAACAATTAATGTGCGGAATATGATAACAAGCTTATAACAAAATTGATAAACAATCTAAGCCAAATATAAACACATCCACAGCAGTAAATATAAGGCAAAAATAAAGGGAAGGAAGATGCAAACACATGGACAACACATGATGTGTTATCGAAGAGGAAACCGAAGTCCTCAGCGAAAAACCTCTCCGCCGCCCTCCAAGCGGTCAAATAATCCATTAAAGAATGTAGTTGGAATACATGAACAGCAGAAGACCCTCCAAGCCTAATCTACCCAAGTACCTAAGCCCTCCAAGCTTCTTGTTCCAACGAGGTTACGCCGAACCTATTTCTTCTTTAGCTTTCCGGATTCCGCTATAGCCCATAGTATCAACCAATTAGATTGGTTCCTTCCTAACTGCTTCCCAAAGCACCAAATAAACCTTCTCACGGATATGAGTATGGTGAGAAAATGATTTGGCTAAGAACATCTCAAGGGTATACAATGGAGAGGGAGAGAGTAGAGGAATTTGTAGAGACTCTAAGGTAAAGATTGGGGATGAGGCAATCTTGTATTTCTCTAGGGTTTCTCTCACAAAAATTCTCTCTGGAAGCTCTCTCAATTTAGTGGGTATAAGGGTGTATATATAGTAGGGTGAGAAGGGAATGCAAAACGTCAGTTTTTGCCAAACAGGGTTAACTAGCGGCTTGACCTCGTGGCTTGTCCAAGTCGCGAGTTCCAGTCGCGACGTAACGGCCTGGACAGCTTGAAACTTTTGTCTTGTAGCGTGACAACTGGCACGACCCTTCAGCTTCCCAGTGTGCCTCTCACGTGCCTGTCTTTCGCGGCTTGCCAGTCGCGATCCACCCGCGAGCCCTAGCCGCGAGAATCTGTTTTTCTTGCACACTTCTTGAACTTTTCTTCACATCTTCTCACACACTACCCTTACAATTTTCTCACCTAAATACAGGGTTACTAAGTGCTAAATTACAAGCAAATTGGTCATGGAATAAAACCAATTAGATGGTTGATTAAATTCAATCTTACAGTCTCCCCCTTTGGCTATTCCGTGACAAAACCCTACAATAGACTCTAAACTTAAACGTGAGTTGGGAACAGTTGGAAAACTCACTCACACCTAACTTTAGATTCTATAAAGCTCTTGAACATATGAAAAAGTAACTCCTGAAACACAATAACATAAAAATATCATTGTATGTAGAAAACTTAATAAGCATATGGAGCAAAGTAAGCATGATCAAGCAAAAATGAACATAAGCACACATGCAATAATTCATGGCAAGATCAGCAACAGTAGTCACTTAAACAAAAGTGATTACTATGTTCATTCACACATGAAATGAACATCCGGACATGCAAAACTGATAAACTCAATTGAAGAGAATCATTTGCAAGTCCAAACACTCAACCAATGCATACAAATATATATGCATCTAGGAACAATCCTACAAGGGTACAAGAGTGTTATACTTAAGATAATGCAATGCATTAACAAGTACCAAAACACAAAGCATAAAGGCTGTATAAGCAAAGTTTTGCAAATACATGGCACAAACCATAAAAGCCTACAAGACATGCAAAAGTGCTAGAAACAACCCTCAAAACTTACAAAAGCAACAATGGGTACAGATCATAAACATAAACCTTAAAAACCTACAAAGGTACTAGGTACAAACAGATGATAAAAAATACTTCCCTTATCATATCACTCCCCCTATCATGAATCATAGGAGTTGTGATGAACTTGAAACATAAATACCTGTAACCTGAAACACTTGCACAAAACACATTAGACCCTCAAGGTAAAGCAAGTAATAAACAGACAAGTATAATGTAACAATTAAAAAAGCGATCAAGAACATGATGTCAAACATGTGCGCAACTTGATCAAACACCAAACACCAAGACAAGGTTTACTTATTAACACAATGTCTTCTTCCCCTTGGTATATGCATCTTCCCTATGGAATATCTCTCCCTCTACGAATGTGCAGGAGAAATGAAATTACTCCCCCTAAGAATGTGCACAAGAGTCATATAGAAATGACAAAACTTTCCGGTATACTACTCTAGAGTATACTCTCCCCCTTTTTGACACGAATAGACAAAGGGGTCAAGGAGAAAAAGAGGGCAAGAGATGAAGGTATGAAAAATGGTAATGATGCATGAGGGGTGCAAAGATGTATGAGGGGTGCGAGATGAATGAGAAAATGAAGCTCAATCATAAGACATGACATGCTAGGATGAAGAAATAATGTATGAAGCAATGCATGACAAGGGTAGCAAAGGTGTGTGCAAGAGGTGGCAAAGTGCAATGCATGACCAATGCATGGAAAATGCACATGTGGGGCAAGGTGTGTTAAATACACAACCAATGAACCAAACATGTTCCTAATGAGGAAACATGAGAAACCCCAAAGTTTGAAACTCATCGGAGTCCAAACAAGCGAGAAAATGCCTAAGAGGCATTTCATCAAACACCTAGCGTGCACACTATGAACAACAATGTGAAACAATGCATGAACACCATGAAAACCACCCTAAATACATGCTCTTTTTGCCACAAGGGGCCAACATCCAAAGCAAATCATCAAAAGAAACCAATCCCATACAAAAATGTTGACAAAAATTAAGTTTTCCCAACCCCTATGATGAAAATCCCAACCAAGAGCACAAAACTCCCCAAAACATAATCTAAGGATCCAAGAAATTAAAAGGGTTTAAAATTACCTTAGAGATGTTAATGGAATGAAAAACCATTCAAATTGATTTGGTTTTGATGTAAAAATAGTGAAAGAGGGGTTTAAAAGAGGATGGGAGAGGTTTAAAACAAGTTTCCCACGAAAAAGTTCTTTAAAAACTGATTCTGGGCGTTTCGCGACTGGGCGAGTCGCGAGTGAGTCGCCAAACCCTTCTGTGTAAACTCGCAACTGGAGCTCGCGACTAGGCAAGTCGCCAAAACGAGTCGCCAAAACTCGCGACTATAACTCGCGACTGGTCAAGTCGCCAAAACTAGTCGCCAAAACTCGCGACTGAAGCTCGCGACTTGGCAAGTCGCCAAAACGAGTCGCCAAAAAATTTGACACTTGTTTTTCATCACAAAACATGTTTAAACACTGAAAAACAATGTAAGCACTAAACATGAATACAAAGAGTGATAAAAATCACTTCCAAAAGCATATAAAATGATCAAAAACCTTTTTGGATTGATCCATATAAAGTTGAGCACACACACATCACATTTAAACAAGTACAATTGAACAAATGAATAATGCATTCATTGAACATTAGGCATGTGTGTTGTGTGTGTGTATCAAGTGTGTAATAGTCTTTAGTCTAGAATGAAGTTTCAATGATCAATTCAACCAAGTCATACACAACTAGTACTAAGACAAGTGGTTTATCTCAATTATAGAAACATGCATATATGACCTCCCACAAGAACTTGATAACAATTCTTTGAAGCTTTTCATTTGGCTCCATATTCAACATATCATTTGCCATTTTTGAGCAAAGAAAATCTCATTGTGAGATAGATGCCTGAAATTTTTGATATTTCAATTTGCTGAACAAGCCTTTGGCTTTTTGAGTATCATACAATTCCATAAAAGTCGCTTTCCCTTTTTCCTAGTCAAATACTAGTATATGCGACGGCTTTTGCAGCTCATTATCTCTTTTCATTTTGAGATTTACATTTGTTGAGCTCTTAAAAAAATAAAAGAGTGGGAAGATATATAGGCACAAGTCTATGCATGTATCAAAACCAACATGACTATTTACTAATCATTCATGACAAGCTTAAAGATCGATTTACAACAATCACACAAAGATGTCAAGATTTTTCCCACAAAGATATAAGTGCATAAAGAACAAGCTAAGCTCGTAAATGCATAAGGCCATTTGTACGAAGGTACAAGGCAAAACTCACATGTGATATGTGCTCAAACATATACGATCAAACTTTTTGAATTTTTCACTTTTTATGTGGTTTTGGATTTTTACTCACACAAAACAAAGACATAAAAGTAAGATAAAAAACAGAACAAACCAATGCATATGAATAAATGCAAGATGCACAAAATGCATAAAGATATAATCATGAAATGCATGAAGGGTCCCACAAAGATCGAAAGAATTAGATCAATGACCAAAAGAGCAAAAACTCAATCATAGGAACCCTTCCTCATCCAAACAGAATGATTGTTTGGAATGAGTATCTCATGAGAAGTGAGACGAGGGTTGGAAGAATGAGAACCGGAGATGCACATAGTCAAGGAGTTTAGAGCATTAAACATTTTCTTAATCAACATGCTATTTTCACTCAAAACCGGCTTACCCTTTTTAGCATAACTTTCAAGAAGCTCAAGTTTCTCTTTTATTTTGAGAGCATGAAACTTAGAGCAATGAGGTCTTAGATGACCAAAAGCACCACAATGGTGACACACAATGTGTTTAGGTCCACTAGGCTTTTTAGGAAGGGATCTACCAACATGGTTTTGTTCTCTCTTCAACTTATAACATTGAGGTCTTATATGACCAATCACATCACAATGGTGGCAAGTTGGAACAAACTTAGATCCATCCAAAACCTTAGGTTGAGACCTAAACAGAGGCTTTGACTTAGGAGCCTTTCTCTCCACCTTTTGATTTCTTTTGTGTGGAGGAATGTACACCGATTTGTCATTTGGGTTAGAACACACAATAGGCACAATATCGGGTACCACAACATGATTGCAGCAAATATTTTCATCATTTTTATCAATAGGTTCAGCAATCAAACACTTGGCATGCATCTTAAGAGATTCATTTTCACATTTAAGATCATTAACAAGTTTGTTAGATAGAACAAGTTTAGCATCCAAGTCCATATTCAAACATTCAAACTCTTTCAGCTTTTCAAGAGAAATTTCAGCAAGTTTTTTACATTTCTCAACCAATTTGTTGGATTCATTGAGCTTAGCAATCAAATCATCCTTTTCACAAAATAACTTGCTTAAATTCTTTTGAAATTTCTTAGCCTTTTTCTTGAAGAGTTTGTCATTTGGAATATCAATAACATCTAAAGATTCATGTAACATAGCATCACAATCATGAGGATTATCACTCATAGAGGCATTTGCACAAACACGTGACATGTTACATTTATCACCAACCAAATCATATAAAGAGGCATACAAAGCACAACCCATGGCACATACACACGGGGTCAAGGATCACACTTAGGTATTTAAATTACAACAAGTGTACCTGCTCTGATACCAATTGAAAGTTCAAAAAGGATATGAAACACCCTTGAACGTTTAGACCCCAAATTACAAAATTACCAATTCAAGCTTTATATCAAACAATTAATGTGCGGAATATGATAACAAGTTTATAACAGAATTGATAAACAATCTAAGCCAAATATAAACACATCCACAGCAGTAAATATAAGACAAAAATAAAGGGAAGGAAGATGCAAACACACGGACAACACACGATGTGTTATCGAAGAGGAAACCGAAGTTCTCGGCGAAAAACCTCTCTGCCGCCCTCCAAGCGGTCAAATAATCCACTAAAGAATGTAGTTGGGATACATGAACAGCAGAAGACCCTCCAAGCCTAATCTACCCAAGTACCTAAGCCCTCCAAGCTTCTTGTTCCAACGAGGTTACGCCGAACCTATTTCTTCTTTAGCTTTCCGGATTCCGCTATAGCCCATAGCATCAACCAATTAGATTAGTTCCTTCCTAACTGCTTCCCAAAGCACCAAATAAACCTTCTCACGGATATGGGTATGGTGAGAAAATGATTTGGCTAAGAACCTCTCAAGGATATAACAATGGAGAAGGAGAGAGTAGAGGAATTTGTAGAGACTCTAAGGTAAAGATTGGGGATGAGGCAATCTTGTATTTCTCTAGGGTTTCTCTCACAAAAATTCTCTCTGGAAGCTCTCTCAATTTAGTGGGTATAAGGGTGTATATATAGTAGGGTGAGAAGGGAATGCAAAACGTCAGTTTTTGCCAAACAGGGTTAACTCGCGGCTTGACCTCGCAGCTTGTCTAAGTCGCGAGTTTCAGTCGCGACATAACGGCCTGGACAGCCTGGAACTTTTGTCCTGTAGCGTGACAACTGGCGCAACCCTTCAGCTTCCCAGTGTGCCTCTCACGTGCCTGCCTTTCGTGGCTTACCAGTCGCGATCCACCCGCGAGCCCTAGCCGCGAGAATTTGTTTTTCTTACACACTCTTGAGCTTTTCTTCACATCTTCTCACACACTACCCTTACAATTTTCCCACATAAATACAAGGTTACTAAGTGCTAAATTACAAGCAAATTGGTTACGGAATAAAGCCAATTAGATGGTTGATTAAATTCAACCTTACACAGACTAATGACTTTTTTTTTTTTTTACTTTTTTAATCAAAAAATGATATTACAATAAGTAAAAGTGAAAGAAAGTGCCCATTAGCTTAGTACAAGTATAATAAAGTTACAAAAGTAGTATTAGAATAACATTGTACATTATTCCAAAATCATCAAAATACAAGGATATGAGACAAGACCAAAACAAACAAAAGGATTCCAGAAGAGAGCCACCATATTTTGGCTGCTTGTGATCGAGCATACCATCATCCATATGCATGATATAGACTGAGATGGATATCACTTCCATTTAATAATTAATATATTATTATGCCAAATGATTTTCTCAAGTCATCAACCATGATGGCGACACTGTTGCAATAGAAATTGCATTGCATTGCAATATTGCATTCATTTTTTTTTTTTTATAATCATTGCATTATTGCCTTAGTTTTTAACTTTTATTAAATAAGCAAAAGCAAACCAATAATACTTGCCTTTTTGACGTAGCTTTTTCCTCTTGGGAATAAGATTTCCTGTTGCTGTGGTTCACGCATGGAGCATATTCACTGGTCAGTCAAGTGTCACGTGAGTCAACCATCTTCTTAAGATAATTAAATTTAATCCGTAATAAGTGGTGTAAACGTGCCCTCCAATATTAATAGATTTTTACAAATAAAAGATTAAGCACTATCGTTCTAAATCACACTTTCTTTAATACAGAAAACCAAATCTCAAAAACTTCTTCCCTACTAAAATGTAATTAATTTGGCACCCAGAGGTTTGATCTCTTTCTCCAATTCCCATGCCATTGGGTTTGATCTTTTAATTTGAAATTTTGATTTGGTTTTTATAGTATTATTCATCCGCCACTTAACGACAAGAACTATTTCGATCCAATACCAAATGTTTAAAGACCAAATTAACACATTTGAAACATTAGCGACCATTTTGATAATAAGATAAACATGAAGGACCAAAATGATAATTAACTTATTTTTAACTATATTAATATAAAAAAAAATTTACATTTCCTATATTAATATTAAAAATTTACATGAACTATCTGTTTTTCACTTCCTTTTATTTCCTTCTTACTTGAATCTTCGAATTTGAATCTGACTTGTTTTCCCCCCTCTCTTAACAAATTTTATCTGTCTGGGCCTAATTTGGTGGTGTAAGCCTCACTATTCTAAGTGGGTTCAGGCCCCAAAATTTTGAGTCCCTAAAATTATTATTAAAACTTCTATTTAAATATATAAAGCATGCTCTTTTTCACTTCTTAAGTATAAAATCAAATCATCAATTGTATCTGTAACCAAACAAATTATAAGAGATATCCAATTTTTAAATCATGAAATAATAAACCAAACATTCAATTAATTAAGACAAATCCTAAATCATGAGAAAAATATGATTGAACTCATATATAGAATCTCATCTTAATCAATTGATATGAAACAAGAACAATTTAAATCATTAAAGAATAACTATTGTGGAAAAAATCAAATCATATAAATATTACTAATAATCCTTAACAAGGTTTCATCCTCAACCCTAATTATAAATTTAGCTATTTATGATAATTGAAATAGAATACAAAAATAAAATATTAAACATTAAAATAGACAAGTAAAATAGAGAAAGAAATAGTCACAATGCTAGAGAAAAGCTACAGAGGAAGCCAAATGTAGTACTACCTTTTTCTCCAATTTTCTGTTTTACATCCTAGCCCACCTTTTTTCCATCATTTGCTCATATTTATATATCACACAAAGACCGACTTATACCACTTAAAAGGGGGAAGCCGCCTGACACATTCTTGGCACAAGCCGGACAATGACTTTATTATTAGTTGTAGAAAACACGTCCAGGACATTAGAATTGGGCTCACTTCTCATTCTTTAATTTTCAATCTTTATTTTCTTTTTCCTTTTTCTTTCTATGCATCACACCTGGATTGGGCTTTCTTTCATTCTTCTCTTTTCTTTTTCTTTACTTCACTGGATCTCTTCAAGGTTTGGCTTGACTTTGGGCCCATCTTGTAGCATTTAACTTTCACGTGAATTGCTTCTTCAATGATTTTTCTATTCCTTCTCTTTTATTAATTCCCTTTATCATGTAAAACCTTTATCACCTACAAAACAAAGATTCTTTATAATCAGTCACAAGATAGCTTCAAAGTATGGCCAAAAATGCAATTATGAGAGTATTTTGTTATATATATTTCATGCACATTACATGTTAATTGTCATGTCAATCAAACTTTATTTATTATTTGATCTATAAATTTATTTTTTATGCATAATTTAAAATTACAAAAAATTCTTAAATTTAAACATTTTATAGATAAGATCTATTAATCTATAATTGTTTTGAATGTTTGGAAGTAAGAAGATTTTAAGAATAAAAATTAATTCAAGACGGATCGGTCAAAATACATATTCACTAAAAAAAAAAAAAACTTAAAGTTTTGATATAACACAAAATTAGGCTATTGTCCTTGGTTCAAATTACACTTTGTGTAACTTAATAGGTAAATGCTTTTGTTTTGTTTTGTTTTTTTTTTGTTTTGTTTTGTTTTTTTTTGTTTTCTGTGTTTTTTTTTTTTTTTTTTTTTTTTTTTTTTTTTTTGTGTTTATAATATTTCAATACTTGGGGTGGGTGAGATTTGAGTCCTAGATGTCTTCAATATTAAAAAAAATGAAGAAGTGTCAATTAGTTGAGCTACAAGACTCTTGGTATTTTCACTTATTGATTATGTATTGGTGGTGCACTAATTTATATGGGAAACAATTGATTAGGATTAAGGTATCATACTCGAGATTAGCTACTTTAACAACAATGAAAACAAAATCATAGCATAAGGGAAAAAAAGATACTCACTCGATACCAGTCCATACCAAATCCTCTATTCCATTTTGTAATGGCCCAAAATAAAGCCATCTTTGATAATTCAATAAATAAATTCCCTAATATGCACTTTTTACTTATTTAAAAAAGCAAATACCCCTCTTTCACTAAAGTTTAAATTAAGGAGAGTACTTTTGGAAAGCTGTACATTTTTATGTACAAGATAGTGCATTAAATAATGTATTCTTAAAATGTAGGTTTTTATGAACAAGTCTACAAATATGAGATTGACAGAATATTAAATAATACATGCAATTGATAATTAAAAAACAATTAAATGTGTGCTTAAGTTAGTAAAAAAATAAAATATTTGTCTATCTACTTAAGAAATACATTCATATCCTCAACTATATTAATATTAAAAACCTCTATTCTAGTGACCTGTGATGTAATAGAAATCAATTCCTAAATTATTATAACACCCAATGAGTATTATATATGAGCAGTCAAATTACAAATTAAACCCTCAAACTTTATCTAAAGATCAATTTAGTCATATAACTTTTGATTTATTCATTTCAGTCCTATAACTTTAAATTTTTATCATTATAGTCCTTATATCTACTCTGTTAAATGGGTTTCTATTAAGTTCCCATAAAACTACATCATTTTGAAATCTAAAAACTAGAAAAACAATTTCGTTAAGCTCAAATGATTTGTAGAGGAACCCTATCCCTTTTGATCCATTCTACACACACAATCTCTTCTCCGATACTCCCCACAATTTGTAGTTAATTTCCTTCTGTACTTGTCTGTTCGATTAACTCAACAACGTTTGTCATTACGTTTTAAAATGAAGCTCTATTCTCTAATTGTTGGGCTATAAATTCTACGAGAATATAAGGGGTTATGTTATATTGTAATGGAATAAGACAAAAGGACTACGTTAAAAATGGAAGAAGTTATAAGAATGAAAAATTAGAAGTTGCATGACTAAATTAAATTTTGGCAAAGTTAGAATGTGTAATTTATAATTTTTAAAATGAGTTCTTATTAAAATAAGTCAGAGAAATAATTTCTTATTAAATTTTCAAAATGAATTGATAACATACACGTGCAACACACCGAACATTGGCGAGTTATTCTTAAAAGAATAATCAATAGTAGGCATTAACCTTAAAAGAAACAATGACATTATTATTAGCATTCAGTAGTAAAGTGAAATAACAGTAGATAAAACATTATTGACTAAAATACATAGTCAGTCATATGGTAATTAGGAACAAAGGGTATCATAGGATAAAAAATGACAATCTCAGAAGCAATTCATAACATGTAAACCAAACCCAATACACTCCAACAGATACCGATCACAACTCATGTTTTGAATCTTTTTAATGACGTACGTATACGTAAGGCCTTATGAAATTCCAAAGAGTGAACCCCAGGACTATAAGACCAATAATAGTTGCAGTGCCTCTCCAAAGATTGGAGAAATAGCTACTTCTCAAGTTTCCCATATTACGATTGCAACATTCGTCATAGTGCTTGTTAAGGTCTTGAGCGAGACCAGAGTAACAGGAACCCGTTTCCACAATTTCAAGTCCAAGTTTGTTTACCATTGTGGCAATTGCTTCATTGCTGCCTAACATGTTAATTATAATCTTTTTATCGAGCAGCTCCACATCTTCTCTAGTGTTGATAAGATAATCCAAGAGACATATATAATTGCATATGTAAGCTTCAGATGGATAATGGCGTTGTTCCAGGGCCATGAGGTTTCGAAAAAGGCCTTCAGTTTTGTCTTGTACCAAAAACTGAGGAATATACAGGAAAGTTTGAGTTCCTTCCAAGCAAGGAAAGCACTTCAAGCATGGTAAGCAATTTAAGAGCCATGAGCAATTGAAGCATGGACATCTTTTCAAAGGGGCATGTTTGGGAATTGAATGTCAAGTAACATTCTTCCCTTTTCACTTGTTCTGAATATAACTCCTGCCTCGTACAACTCTGTTGCACTATGTAGATCAGAAATGATGTCATTTCCACTTTTAAGGGTGGA
This sequence comes from Quercus ilex subsp. ballota, assembly GCA_032727855.1. Taxonomy (NCBI): domain Eukaryota; kingdom Viridiplantae; phylum Streptophyta; class Magnoliopsida; order Fagales; family Fagaceae; genus Quercus; species Quercus ilex. Next base: position 31,013,492 of record CM064911.1, on the reverse strand, counting down.
CGGATAATAGAAATATCTGATCAAATCAGTGAAATGTTTTATTTCCTTCTCGAGCAATTTCTTGCCAGTGAGATGAAAAAACTTACATGCAAGCCTACGAAAGGAAATATTGTTGTTTTCTTCAGACCTGGAAAATTGATTGTGTAACTCCTTGAGGATAAAAAATGGAAGCTGATTCTCAAGTAATATCAAGTCATGACTTATGCCTATCTTTAGCCATGGTTTACTTAATATATAATCATTTTCATATTCTTCCTCCATGTAACTCCTCAAGAAGAGCTCAATGATAAATGTTGAATCCAATAGAACCATTTTCACGAAATCATCATGGCAAATATCAAAGCTTTCTGAGTAACAACGGCGAATCTTTTCTTCGTTTTCTTCAATGATCCTTGCTATTTCCTTTTGGGATTTCCTAGTTCGATTACAAAATTTCTTTAAGTAACCCACTTTCAGCTTTTCCATTTCCCTTTGTTCTCTTTCACCATCCTTGTCTCTTGGTTCTTTTCCACCATAGTGAAAAGGGCCTATTGAGATTAGCTTTGGAGTGTAGGCCTCTTTATTTACCTCGCGAAGTTTCTTGGGGGCCCTATAGATGCAACACTCCGGCCACCAAGCTGGCTCCATGGCTAGTGAAACATCAATGATCGACTCGTGGCACATAAGTTCATTTTCCATGACTATTGGAATGTCAATGCTCAGCTCTTTGCGCATCCGATTATTTTTAAGTGAACCAGCAACAGTAGTAGGCAACGTATCGCAAAGTTCCTTTTTTTCCTAATGACAAGCAGAATAATCACATGCACTATGATAAAATCTTTTTATTTTATTTTTTATTTTATAACTCAATTTTTATAATGAATGAGGAGGGGAGATTCCAACCCTATTCTCCTAATAAAAAAAACCAGGTAATGCTATTAAATTACACAATTCTTAACCACTATAAGAATAATTCTAGGGACACACCCAACTATAGACCCAAATCCACAATATACTTAAGGGTTATCTTCTAATTGGAGCATCTATTGTTTATTATTATTTTTTTATTATTTTTTTTATTATTATTTTTTCAGCAAGTATTTATGGCAGTTCATGTGTAAGTCTTGAAATTCAATCAAAAGTTGATAGCTAAGCATGTTATAAAATTAAGCGTGAGTTTAGGTGTGTCAATAGGTGGATTGCCATCATCTCCCTCACCCAACAAAAATTTAGACTTGTAGAGTGATCACTACGTTAGGGGTGCATGAAGATAAAAATTTTGTAGTTAATATCATTATCATCTAAAGAAAAGGAAAATTAATAAATAAACATTTAATGCCTTAAAAATATTGTGCAATTCTGCTTATTGAAAATTTTTCCAATTGCAATATTTTGTATTATACCATTGAAAAGACAATAGTAAAGCTAATGAGGTTTTTTATTAAATTTTTATAGAATGATTATTGCATTTGATATTGGCATCACAATTGTCAATAGAGAATTTTTATGTGAAATTTGACACATAATAATTAACACATGATGATGTGTATATTATCTTAAGCCAAGGAATGTAAAAAAGTGAAGTTCATGATTACAAAAGTATTCAATAAATAATTGATTTGATATTAGGAAGCTACAAATACAATATCAAATTAGAGCAAGAGAATCATTCACCTCTTAAAATTTTTAATTTGAGTGTAAATCAATAATATAGTATCAAATATATATTGAAATAATATTTTGAAAAATTCCTTACACAGTGTAACATTTATATTTTCTTGAAAGCTTGGACTTCTATCATACCATTTCTTGAAAGTTGATGGTAACAAATCACTAATGGACTTTTCTTTTCAAGCCTCTACTTTAGAGTCTAGACGTGATTTTTTGTTTTTTGTTTTTTTTTTTTTTTTGATAAAAACAATTACACACTCTGTTACATACATATGAAAAAGCAACTGAAACTATGATTTGAAGTTATAATTTTCAACTAAAAAATTATGTCTTCAAGTCATAGTTTTAGTTGCCTTTTCATGTGTGTGTAAATATGTGTGTAATGGAATATATGTAATAGACACTATTTTTTTTTCTCTCACTAAACTTACTTTAAATTCTCAAGATTATATATATATATATATATATATATATATATATATATATTAGGGCTATTTGAACAATAAGATCTAATTTATCAAAAATTTAAATAGGCAGAAGTTTAAATTAAACTCATAGAAATTTTAAATCTCAATAACAGATCCAAGGCTTACCAAGCAAAGAGGTCCGGAAATAATGAAAAGCTTTTACCCTTGAGAATTGAGAGCACCTCGCAAATAGTAAATAAGCAGTTATATAATTGAGTCTTTTGCAGGTGATCTCTCTCCTTGCAATCCTATATATAGACTTATAGTTTTTGTGATTCTCTCTCTCTCTCTCTCTCTCTCTCTCTCAGACGAATAAACACTAAACACGTTATGGTACACCATCAAATAGTTGGAGAAAATTCTTAACTTGTTTACACAGTCGTACTGCGGTAGCTTCTTGTTTTAAAAATCAAAATCAATTATACTCACATTTTCACGGACCTTCAATCTACACTGTGAGTTCAAAACAAAGAGTGTAATGTATATGTTGGGAAAACATTCTTAGCTTAGCTACCACAGTCTCATTGCAGTAGCTTCTTGATTTAAAAAGCATAGTTAGGTCATTACTTATCACATTTACACAGACTTTCAGCCTACATCGTGTCCATGAGTTTAAAACAAAGAGCGTACGTATGTGCATGCATGAATGTATATTACACGTACGTAACACACTACAACTTATTTCTAGATGATGTCCCTAGCTATAATCGAGTTAATGATTGGCTTTGGTTTTATTTAGATTCATTGCGTAAAGTGGTCTCAAGGAACCAAAATCAATCCTGCATGATCAAAGTAGGGATATATACCAAATTGGTTATTTTCTCTTGCATAACACATTGGTCTTGGACAAAGAATAATCGGCTGGGACAGATACACGAAAATCTAGTCTTCATAATTTTAATGTGACAAATTATGAGTAATTACCTATCACTTTTACATAAATTCATCTTTTTTTTTTATCACTAACAGGCGACCACATCAAAGCTGTAACAAAAATTTTGGTATTCATAAATTTTCTCAAACTCAATGGTCCCAGGCCTCAAATTCACCAAACTGTGGGCCCAAATCTTTCCAAAAAAAAAAAAATACCGAAGTCTTTGAAACTGGATCGCTTTAAGGGCAGGCTGGGTAGCCCATATTGCTTAAAAGGACATCGGTGGACCTTCTATAAAGTGTCCAGTCACCTTCCCTCACCTGGACTCTCCCAACTTCGGTAGTGTCATTATTTAGGAGAAACAAGAATGTGGACCTCAGGCCTGTGAGGCCCACGTACTTGTAGAAATTAACGCCATCTTTTCCAAACAAGGTGGTTTTGATTGGCTTATCAGATTGCTAATTAAACCAAACGTAGATATACTTACATTTTTAGATATCCAAGTTCTCATGCGTCACAATCGATCCTAATAATAATTTATATGTTTGGGGGCATATTAAATTCTTTGAACCAAACAGTACGGGCTAAGATTTTTTTTTTTTTTTAATTTTATCAACCCGATTTCAGGAAGCTATGGGTGCTTGAGTGTGTATGTCAAAGTTTTTTCTTCTTCTTTACAATATCAAATCACATTATATTGTCTAATCTATTAGGGATATGGCAATGGGTCATGTTTAATGGTTTTCGAACACAATTCGAATCTAATAGTAAAGATTTGGGATTTTCTAAATGCATTGACACAGGTTATGATTTAAAATTTTAAACTTGTCTGCGTTTGGTTTTACGTGTTTGGCAATTGAATTCTGCGTTTGATCACCGGCTTTTCATCTCACGGTGAGTCTCTTTTGAAAATCTCGATACCTTCTCTCTCTTTTGTGTTTTGGGTTTTGCTTAATACTGAATCAATAAAGTTAGGACTTTGAAAATAGTGAATCTTTGTTTTGTAGTAACAACATAAGATCAAGATGTTTATTTTTTCAAGTTTTATACGCAAATAAAGTTAGGGTTTTGAAAAAATCAATAACCCATGTGCTCGGATGCTTGTGCTTGTTGGTTTCTCTATTAAAGTTAGCCGATTGCCTTTGTCTCATGTGTTTTTTGAAAATCTCGATAACTCTCTCTCTGTTTTGTATTTTGGGTTTTGTTTAATACTGAATCAATAAAGTTAGATTTTTAAAATATTAAATCTCTGTTTTGAAGTAATAACATAAGATCAAGATTTTTTTTTTTTTTTCAAGTTTTATATGCAAATAAAGTTAGGGTTTTGAAAAAATTGATAACCCATGTGCTTGGCTACTCTTGCTGGTTGGTTTCTTTATTAAAGTTAGCTGATTGCCTTTGAGTTCTAATATATAAAGTTAGCTGCTTTTTTTATTTATTTATTGTTGATATATTTTTGTTTATTGTTGTTGACATGCTGTGAATCTATGATTGTGAAGTTGAGTTGTTATTTTCTTATTGATGTTACAGTCTTACAGATTTGAAAAAATCAATAACCCCATGTGCTTAACTGTGATGTTGGTGTATTTGTTAATAGTTGACTATGGTGTTGGGGTTTTTGTTTATTATCGCCTTGATGTTGATGTGTTTATTATAATCTTATTGACGTGTTTATTGTGGGCTTGTTGCTGTATACTAGAATCCTTCTTATTCCCTTTTTTTTCTTTTTTTTTCTTTTTCTTTTCTTGTTGACTTGTTGTATTATTGTATACTAGAGTAGAGTGAAGAGTCTTTTTCATTTTTTTTTTTTGCTGACTTATTGTGTTATTGTTACCTTTTTTTTTTCTTTTTTTCTTTTTTTCTTTGTAGACTAGACTCATTTTGGCATTAAATGTTTATTTTTTATTTTTTACTTTTTATAGTTTCTGACTCATTGTGTTTATTATTGTTTTATTTTATATTGTAGATGAATGAGATAAGAGAAATCCCAAAGGGTCAAGACAATGAAGTGGTTCAAGGGGCAACCAATGTGCATGAAGACAAAGGCAAACCCCCACTCCCACCAAATGCAAGTAATACTAGTAAAAAAAGACCTTTTTTTTTTGGGTCATTTCACCATTATTGAAGGGGGAAAAAACCTAGGGCAGCTTGTAACTATTGTGACACAACCTATGCTTGTGATACTAAGTTGAATGGCACTACAACCATGAAAACTCACATAAAATCACAATGTTTGAAATATCCTTATAGGGAAGAGAAAAAAAACCAATCAACCCTAGCATTCAAACCTAAAGAAGAAGGAGAAAGTAATGGTAAACTTGTGCCTTGGGTGTTTAATTTTGAGGAATGTAAGAAAGCATTGGCAGAGATGATTATTCTAGATGAGCTGTCTTTTAGGTTTGTGGATGGTCTTAGTTTTAGGAAGTTTATGTCTGTTACCCAACCTAGGTTCAATCTAATCCCTTGCCGTACAACAATTGCCAAAACTTGCTTTAAGGTGTTTTTAGATAAGAAACAAAAGTTAAAAGAAGCCCTAAGAAAGTAGTGAGTCTGCCTTACCACAGATACATGGACGTTCGTTCAAAATTTGAACTACATGTGTCTCACTGCCCATTTTATAGATAGTGATTGGAAAATACACAAGAGGATTCTTAGTTTTCGTTTAGTGGAAAATCACAAGGGTGAAACACTTGGGAAGGTGGTTGAGATGTGTTTACTTGATTGGGGGATAAACAAGATTCTAACTATTACAGTTGATAATGCTGCCTCTAATAGTGGGCTGATTTCTTTTATTCAAAAAAAAGACTAGGCATAGGAAGACAACAATTTTAAGGCATAAATAGTTGCATTTGATATGTAGAGCTCATATCTTGAACTTAATTGTTCGTGAAGGGTTAGCAGAAATGGATGAGACAATAGTGAAGGTGAGGAAATTTGTGCGATATGTGAGATCATCTCCATAAAGACAAAACACATTTAAGTTATGTGCAGAAAAGGAGAAAGTTGACTTTAAAAGTCAATTGTGCTTAGATATGCCCACTAGGTGGAACTAAACCTCTATTATGTTGAAGAAGGTTGAGAAGTATCAAAAGGCTTTTGAGAGATTGGAGGAAGAAGATCCAAATTATCTTAGGACAATTAGAGAGGAGGCAAAAGAAGAAGGAAATGATAGACATGAGTTTGCTTGGGGAATGGATGATGTGGATCGGGAAAGAATTAGGATCTTTTCAAAATTTCTTAAAATTTTTTATGATGCAACCTTGCAGTTTTCGGGTGCTAATCATGTCACTAGCAATTCTTTCTTTTTGGATCTCATGTCAATTCATGACACACACTACAACAAATCTGACTTTTTTCAATGGTCAAAACCCTTAAAAAAAGTATTAAGAAATCTTGAAAAAAATTATTTTAAGAGTCCAGTTGACCCTTGATAACCTTCAAAATATATACCGCCGAAAAAGAAATTTTAAAGGCCTTCATGACCCTTAAAACAAATGTTCTAATCTTATTTTGAGGGTCAAGAGACCCTTAAATAACTTTTTAGCAAGATTTAAAAAATTTATATTTACAACCCTTGATAAATAAGGTTATTTAAGGGGTCTCTTGACCCTCAAAATAAGATTTTATTTTATTTAAAAAAAAAAAAAAAGCCACAATCATGCTATGATATATATATACACACACAAAAATTCACAATTGTTGAGATGATATGTTATGATATTGATGTATAGCAAAATTGGTATATTGCTACAATTACATTTTCTTTGATCTCTAAACTCAAATCTACAAATTAACAGATTAGAGGCCACATACAAACTGCCGATATGTCAATTATTGTTTAAGAGAAAATATATCAACAACCACACTTTATACAAAGACCAAATCTGTCCAAAAGTTAAAAGTTTTGATACATTTTATTCTTCATTATCATCTCCAAAGCAAGAAGTTATCAGCTAGTACAATTGAACATTTCAGCCATTATGGGTGCCCTCAAGTTTCTAAAAAAGAGAGAATGATACCAAAAGTTTGTTAATTTCCCAACAAATATATCTACACACCTTTCCACAATATCAAATTCAAGATGCGCACAATTTCAAAAAGAACAAAAAAGGCACAACAGAGTTCATATATCTAAACATGACATGCTGATTAAAGAAATGTCATTCACCAAAAAGAAGAAAACTTGAAAGAGAAGAATACCAATACTCCATGGAAAAGGATATTCCAATCCCACACCCAACAGAAGCCCCAAAAGAAAAGAATTTTAACATGAAAAGAGAATGGTAGAGCAGAGTGAAGAAGCAGAAACAAAAGCAAAAACCTTGGTGAAGAGCAGGTAATCATTCACAATTCTCTCAGAACTTGAAAGGAAATCAATATTTATAAATATTTTGAACCAGAAGAGCAACCAGTCCACAAATAGAGTGCACGTTGAAAGTTTGAGACATTAAACAAACAGATGGAGATTGTCACTCTTAGTATGTCTAAAAAATGTCACATTTCAGGAGAATAACAAAGAACCCTCTTTTGTTCTAATAGTATATCAAAGATCCCAACTCATTTTCACTTGAAAAAATGAATTGAAAAAAAATGGGTGACTGTCAAATCGCAAAATATGCACAATATGATTGTAAATCAGATCATTACCATAATAAAAGTTTCAAATCACAATCGCCACAAAGACATGCACAAAAAAACCCACGATAACAATATTACCAGCTGAGAAAATAACAAGTAAAAGAGAAAACATACACCAAAGGGCCCCTCAAAGCTGGGTTGCTCCTCACTGCTTACATGTGTTTGCTAGACACTGAGTTCAGTTACATTTGAGTTATCATTTTTCAGTTGGATATTTTCAAAGATTTTTCAAGATAAGGATTGCAAAAGCAAACTAGTACCAACAGCTCAACAGGTCATTCCAAATTTATCCAATAGTACTAAAACAGTGACTAGCTTGAGTTGATCTTCATACCTTAGTGGTCACTACTAGATTGGGCTGATTGCGAGGTGATACAACTTAACATTTGCATCATCATTTTGTCATAATGTGCTCTTTGTTCTACCATTTGAATAGCTTGTTATTCGAGCATGCTTTTGAGGTGCTTTACTTCTTCTTTCAACTCTGCATCAGCCTCTATTCGTTTGTGTTCAGATTCCAAGCGTTTTTGTTTAGACTCTTAAGCATTTTTGTTCAAATTCTTGGAGTCACTTCTCAAGATCATACATTCTAGATGAGGAAGAACCCCATAACTTGGTAAGAGTGACTCCAGCCCCATAGCCACAAACTTGTCCATGACGCTTAGGAATACAGTGCTATCCTTTCAGTAATGCTGGTTGAAGTGACCACTCCCAGTAATCAATTATGTGCACTTCAGCACTTGATACTTGATAGTTGATAGCTTGAGGCTTTTACTATTATACCACAAAGTGGACCCTCCAAATGCTAGATTAATAATATTACTAATTTATTTAGTCACAAGCAATTCTTAATAAATTATGGTTGAATATTTTTTTATTGTTAAGTTATGTTTCTATACATCTCAAATATGTTACAAACGGGCTCCGTAGAAATATCTACATGAGCCATCACTATATTTAAACTCCTCATCTGCATATTGCAATGCAATGTAGCAAAAGTTGAAGCATCATACTAGTTTCATTGGTAAACATCCAACTGACATTCGAACCAGCGCTTGTCACGCAGAAATATGCAACCCTTTTACTGAAAATGTATTAATATAAAGATTTTTTCAATTCAGGACAACAGGGTATATGTTTTCTGTCACATTTATAAAGATGACAGGGTCAGATTGACTCTTTGGACCTGATATCATACTCAAACCAAAACATGGATCCTATCCAAATCAATGAAAATACCTTTCTCTTTTCTTTTCTCTTTTGGCAAATTGCAAATCCTATTATATCTTATAGGAGTACACATGTCAGAAGCCCATCCCGCATTCAAGAATATCATCATACTACATTTACCTTGAAATTAACTGTTTATGATAGTATAAGGTAACTCCAAACAAGATTCAACATATACATTTACGCTTGGGAGCATGTGAACAAGCACTACTATGAAATAATAACAAGAAGTAATAACTATATATAAATAAAAACAAAACTCAACCATCACTAAACTATATAAATGGTTCTTTAAAAGACTAAGCACTTCAAGAATGAGTATTTAAAGTTGTGGAGGAGAAAAACCAAGATAACACATCATATAACCCAGCAGAGTCAGCAGACTAATCTAAAAGAATGGCAAACTTGGAAAAGGCTAAGTTCAAATAAAAAGAAGATTGTGTTTCTCACATTGCCAACAAACACCGATCGTGCATCTGCCTCCTCCTTGTTTGCTTGAGAAGCAGCTTCAGTGGCAGGGTCTGCAGAAAATGAAAATGGGTCAAAAATTATACAAAAAAGGTGACAAGTCAAAAAACATCACGCTCGTGAAAAAACAATGCAATAATCTCCACGTGATACATGGCAGAAACAATGCACCCACCGCCTAGATTAATTGATGTCTTCCAAGTTCCAACAAGTTCAACACATCATACTTATTAAAAGGGGGGGACAATTTTCAAAAAGACGAACCTTAGCTCATAGTGTTTGGGGCTTTTAAAGAAAAATTGAGCTACACTCTCCTCCCTGTTCTGATAAAAAAAACAATAAAATATGTGCAATTTGCAACTAGTACAAAAGCTCTTAGCATCTTTTCAAGCATATACTTATAAAGCATCCGCAATGAACTGTTAATCTCGTCTCTACTTTACAGTAGACCCTAAACAAACTAATTAACAAATTTTCAAGGCCATTACATTTCAGTTCCTCCGTTTATCTTCTCATTAGCTTTTGGTGCAAATGCAATTAATGCATATCCCAGATGTGACAAACATCTTAACCAAAATACACCATTAGCCTAATATAACAATCAAACTAAGTGAATGTACCATATGTAAACATCATTAAATATGCAAAGCAAAAAAACACCTTAAATTGAAAAGCAAGTACCAATTCAACTCTGAAGAGGGTACATTTTCTACTGGAATTGTAGATTGAATGATAAGGTATAATAAATAAATAAATAAAAGAGAAACCTCTAAAGATTAACATCAGATTAAATTAGTATCCACTTTGAAGTACAAAAAATTTACAAAACTAAGCTTGTACCGAAACAGAGTATGAAGTAACGAAAAATAGTTCTATGGATTTTCTAAAAAAAAATTGAATCTGATCACATAAACAAGGAAAATATGCTCAGATGTAAATTTCTGCTAAAGAAATTCTAATGCGATTGTCAGTAATTGAAGGTGAAAGACAGAAAATCGGAATAATGATGATGATTACCAGAAGAAGCGAGTCCTGCTCAGTGATTTCAGCTTCTAAAACCTGAGGAAAACGATTACGTTACAGTGATTTCAGCTCAGTTTTCTGAGAAATCTGAAATGAGAATCATGGGAAAATCGATTAAAAGTTATTAAGAGCTGAGAAATTAGGGTTTGTGATTCGTACCTAACCGGAGCTGAGAAACACAATGCCAATCGAAGCTGTGCGATTACGTACCTAATCGATGATCTTCGAGCTCTATGAGATCTCCATGATCGTCGAGCTCTATGAAATTTCGATGCGCTTTGTGAGATTTCTATGCTTTCTCCGTTTGCTTTTAGCGAAAGAGTGATAAGAGATGAGAATTTTGTTGCTCTGTGAAATTTTTGTGTTTGTTTGTTACGTTTGGGCTATATTTTAAATTTTGTTGGGCTTTTTTCAAGGGATGAGAATTTTGTTGTGGGCTTTTTTCAGGGGGCTGAAGAATTTGTAAGATTTTATCAGGGGTGGTGGGCTGAAAAAACTAGTGCGTTTTTTTTTTTTCACATTTATTTCAAGTTTTTTTTTTGAACTTATTTTGACCCTCAAAATAAAGCTAATCAAACTAAACCTTAATGATGGTTTCAGCACTTTTTAGTCAACCCTTGAGAAAAGTGGGTTGAAACAAGTCAAGCTTGTTGTAGTGACAATTGACTTGGAGTATGAAAAAGATGGTTATTTGTTGAGAAAAATGGTTGATTACATAAAGAACAAATTTGAAAGTATTGGAGGAACTTTGATAATATGAAACACTTATTGTATGTCTTGATACAAGTTGAGGTATCTTGAGTATTGTTTTGGTACTTTGTATGAGAACCAAAAGGCTACTGATATGGCAAAAAGAGTAAAAGCTATTTTTGTGGATTTGTATAATGTTTATACTCAAAATCAAGTGGGGAGTAGTAGTGCTAGTGTTGCTGCACAAGCCTAAGGCCAAAAAATAAGTGAGTCAATGGAGGGAGATGATTCTAGTGTAGTTGATGTGAAGGCAATGATATTATTAAAAAGAAGAATCCATAGTGGGCATTACCCACACAAGAAACATTGATATTATTAATAGCATTAAGGGGTAAAGCGAAATAACAGAAGGTAGAACATTATTATTATTGGCTTAAATACAAACTCTTCATGAAAGCATAAACAGTGTTGTAAATAACCAGTGCCCAAATCTAAAGAAGACAACCCTAATAGGAACGAGAGGGTATCACAAGCTCAGACACAATGGACTGAATTTATTTTTGGAGCTACATAAGGTCTAATGGTACTCCAGAAAGTAAATCCAAAGACTATTAAGACCAACAATAGTTACAGTGGTTCTCCAAAGATTGGAGAAATAAGTACGTCTCAGGTACCCCATACTACGGTTGCAATTTTGCGCATAGTGATCACAAAGGTCTTCAGCGAGATCAGCGTAACAGGAACTTTTTTCCACAATTACAAGGGAAAGTTTATTTACCATTTCGGCAGTTACTTCATTGCTACCTAAATCGTTATATATAATATTTTTTTCAATGAGCAACTCCACATCTTCTCTAGTGTTGATAAGATAATCCAATATCACCATATGATTGCATACGAAAGCTTCCAATGGATAATGACATTGCTCCAATAGCATGATGTTTCGGAGAAGAACTTCAGTATCGTCATCTATTACGAAGCGTGGGATCTTCAACAAAGGTTGTGTATGTTCCAAGCATTCAAAGCCTGTCAAGCCCAGCAAGCATTTTAAGAGCAATGAGAAATTGAAGCATGGACTTGTTTTAGTGGAAAGCGACTTATGGAAGTGTATGTCAAGTAAGCCTTCGTCATGCAATTTGAATATCACTCCTGTCTCGTACAGCTTTGTTGCAGTGCATGGATTTTTCACTCTTTTTTTGAATTTGAGATTATCTGGACAATGTGAAAGTCTGATCAAATCAGTGAAATGTTTTACTTCCTTCATCTTCTCATCTTCTGGTATTTTCTTGATAAAGGGAGAAAAATATTTGCAGGCAAGCTGAAAAATGGGCTTTTCACTGTGTCTTTCATAAAATTTCTCATATAACTCCTTGAGAATAAAGAATGGAAGTTGATTCTCAAGTAATATCAAGTCTATCTGTATATCGTCGTTCAACATTGGATTACATAAAATAAAATCGTCTTCATATTTTTCTCTATCATCAGCCCTCAATAAAAGCTCGATGATAAAGGTGGAATCCAATAGAACCATTTTCATGAAATCTTCCTGGTTAATATCAAAGCTCTCTGAGTAACAACGACGAATCTTATCTTGGTTTTTTTCAATGATCCCTACTATTTCCTTCTGGCATTTCCCAGTCCGATCACAGAATTCCTTTAATTTTCTCACTTTCAACTTTTCCATATCCCTCAATTCTTTTTGACCGTCCTCGTCCCTTAATTCTTTTCGACCGTGTTGAAAAGGGCCTATTGAGATTAACTTTGGAGTGTAGGCTTCTTTATTTATTTTGCGAATTTTCCCGGGAGCCCTATAGATGCAGCACTCAGGCCACCGGGCTGGCTCCATGGCAGCTGAAACATCAATGATCGACTCGTCGCAAATAAGATCATTATTTATGACTGTTGTAATGTCAATGCCCAGCTCTTTGCACATATGATCATTTTCAAGTGAACCAGCAGCAGCAATAGGCACCATCTCCATTAATTGTCAAGAGCCGTTTTTCCTAAAGATGTACAAAAAATAATCACAAGCACTATAATGGAATCATCTTTTTCTTTTCTTATAACTCAATTTTTATAATAAAGATTCAAACTTTTATTTTTCTAATAAAGAAAACCACATAATGCCATTAAGTTACAAAACTCTTAACCACTAAAATGGAATCCTTTTGCAATAGCTTCAATTATTATACCATCTTCTGCCTTTCTTAAGAAATTTTTTAAAACCCACTAGACTAAGACCCACTCAAAGTAAGATATTCGATTATACAATAGAAAACCCACGAGGCTACAATCCTATGCACAGCACAAAACGAAATACTAGACTAACACATGACCATTTTAGGAAAAGTGTTAGTCTCACTGCAGAAAGGGTAGCCAAACCCTTAGGACAGTAATCACAAACCTTGGTGAGAGCGAAATAAAGTTTTGAAACTTTTGTTAGGCCACGTACATCGTACTTTCTTTAATTTTTAATATCATTTTTCATGTGAAGAAAAGGAAATTTAAGAGACAATTTTTTTTTTTTGATAGGTGTAGGGTCTGGGTATTTGGTTGCCCAAGCCCAAGGGACACAGGTCAAAAGCCCAACGAACCCCGCAATAAATTTATAGAGAGTGGGATCGAAGGTCTAGGCGCCGGCCGGCGTTCACGAGGCGTGAACTCCGGTCTCTTTTATTCAATGAAAGACTTAGAGCAATTTACAACTGGGGGATGCTCCTTGGCCACGGGCCGAGGAGGCTTTTCTTTCCTTTTCTCTCCCTTATTCTTTTTCTTCTTAGACCTTTCATTCTTCTCCGTTTCTCCCCCCTCTCTTTTGAGGGATTTCCTTACATTATGTATCTCTCTTACCCAACCAATCCTAGCCCTACACTTGTTGGGAGATTTGTACCTTATTCAGGTGCTTGTCCCATCAGCCGCCTTCTCAGTCTCTTTGGGAGTTGCGGCGATCGACGCAACGCTGGCGCAGGGTCCTTTCCTCATTAATGCGGCCAGGGCGATTGTCAGGCCCATTTAATGTGGAGGTGACTGCTTGTTACGAGCTTGTCCCTCAAGTTCTCGGACGTCCGATGATGGGGTCGTCCTCGGCTCGCCCTGTTGGGGTCTGGGCTTCTTCTCTTCCTCCTCGGACTGATAGGTGCCTCCTCGGCTTGGGCCTTCGGCCCAAGAATGAAGTGGACTGGGCCGAAGGATTATTTGGCCCCACAATAGCCCCTAAAAATCTTGCTGTCCGCATCCTCGGTCGGAAAGGAGGATTTTGATGTCCTCGGGCCTGCCACACGACCCATTGAGTTTGGTCCTCCGTGGGTACTAGAGTCTTTTCGCTTGCCCCAGAAGCGTTACTGACGCCTCGAAGGGTGCGACGTGCCCTTTATTAAATCCAGACGGCTCCGTGCTCCCCACGTTCAACGGGAGGATGATAATCCAACGGTGGGGATTCGCCTAGCAGTTAGGGGTGGGAAAACCCGCACAACTCCTTGATTTGGGGGTATAAATACCCGTTTGAAAAGCCGGTTTCTCTGTTCACTTGCACTCAAGAGTCTACATCTCCAGCATAAAAAGTCTGTCCGAGGAGCTTCTACACATTTCTGTAAGTCACTCTATCTCTCTTGGAACTTTCTCTTTCTCCACTTCTTCCTTTTCTTTCATTTGCTCTCTCTTAGCCTGCTTAGGCATCAGTTGTGATGGGTATATTTAAGAAGTATGTCTTCACTGAGGAGGCGATGGAGAAATTCATCGCCGATTAGAAGATACCGGCCAACGTGGGCTTGAGGTATTGTGCGGAGGGCGAGTGGCGCTTTCGAAGGCAGGAGAGTGAGGTGGTGATTCCCATCGCTGCCTTCGTTGAAGGTGGCATGAGGATACCCATGGGTCCGGTGATGAGGGACTATCTGATGCACTTCCGGTTAGCCCCTACCCAGTGTGCCATCAATGTCTTTAGGATTCTGGGCTGCGTGGATGCCCTAAATGAGAAGATGGGCCTGAGGTTGACCCATCATGACGTCAACTGGTGTTATAACCTCCAGTGCCTGAAGGGCGAGACTTACTATCTGAAGACCAGGGATGACAGAGTCCGGCTCATCAGTGTCTCCCTAAGTCCAGCAAGGGGTTGAACAAGGACTTCCTCATCGTGTCTGGAGAGTGGCATGATGGCCTTCACTGCCCGACGACGGAGGGGACCCCAGGTGGGCAGTGGGAAAATGGGGAGAGGGTCCTGGGACCTCGACTAGTTCCATTCCTTACCTCGTCCATTTCTTTTTGCACCGTCTGGTTTCTGATATGAATGTGTTTCCTCTTGCAAATCCGCACGCCTTCACGCGCCATTTCAGCCTAATCAACCGGGAAGACCTGCAAAAGGCGCTGAGGGCAGAGGTTTTCGTGAACGAGGCCGACAATCAGGTTAGGGCCGCCCACGAGATCTTGAAATACGACCCGGCTCACAAGTCATTTGCGGCGCCGAAGTACGTGATCAAAGTAAAGGATCCTCGGCTTCGAAAAATAACAGTGACCGAGGACGGGTTTCGGTTCCCCGAGGTGCCCTCCACATCAGAAGGCGTAACACCTGCGGGCCCCTCCTCCTCCCTTAGACTCTCGGAGCTCGCTGAAGTAGGCCCAGAGAGGGAAGTGGAAGTTGCTGATTTTGGCCCCACCGAGGACGAATTTGACGTGTTTGAATAAGCTCACCAGTCCGAGGACCTTCCAGGAGGCTTGGGTGACCCTCGTCTGACTGAAGCAGACTTCTCAGTGTCCAAGTCCTCTTCCCGGCACGAAATGGGTTACAAGAAGAGGCCCCAACCTAGCCTGTCGGATTTGATTGAAGGCCAGCCGGGGAAATCAAAGTCAGAGCTTCCTCCTCCTCCAAAAACTCGTTCTGCCCAGGACAAGTCGGCCTCTACCCAGTCAAAGCTTCCTCCTCCTCCGCCCAAGACGAGTTTACCTTCTAGGCGCGAGCCCTCTGATCCCAAGCAGAAGAAGGATAAGGGCAAAAGGCCAATTGAGGAGAGGTCCGGGTCCCCACGGGAGGAGGGTGATAATCGGCGGCCATCCAAACAGCTGAAGATAGGCTCCCAAGGCCAGGATAAGCAGGTTGAGGACCAGCCCGAGCCTCAGGCCTAGCTTCCTACCCCAATGCTCCGTGGGGGGCCGCTGAGGGAAGACTCCTCCCTCAGGGATTTCAATGAGGGCGAAGGCACGTACGTGGCCGACGTGGTGGAAAGGTGCCTGCTACTCCCAGCTGGCATGGCGGAACTGGCGACTATGAGGGGCAGGGAGGTCTTCCTCTGCCTCAAGCGGTACTTGGGAATGGTAAGTCTCTCGTCATTTATGACTTATTCGAGTTTGTAGCTTCTCTTTCGCTTTTTTCTGGGCTCAGCTGATGGCGTATTTGTTTTGTCTGCCAGGCCGTTCAGGCCACTTTTAGATTAGAGGACGTGGCCCGTGACCAGGGGAAAGCCATGGACGTGGAGCGTGAGAAACGCTTGGAGGCCACTCAGGTCCTTAAACACTCTAAGGCTGATCTTGCCAAGGCCCGGGAGGAGCTGAGTGCGATGACCAGTGCCCGGGATATTGCCCTGTCCGGCCTCGCGGGCTTCTAGAAGCAGGCCGAGGATTACTCAAAGCGCCTGGCTGAGGCGGAGGAGCAGCTGAAGACTGCAAAGGAGCTGCTTGCTGATCTGCCGAAGAAGGTGGCTGCCGCCGAGTCGGACAAGAGGGCAGCCGAGTGGGCGAGGGACGAGGCTGTGAGGGCCAAGTTTGAGACTGACCAGGGCAGGGAGGAAGCCCTGGCCACTAAGCAGGAAGCCGAGGAGGAGGCTTACGCTGCGGGGATGGTAGAGACAGAAGTAGTCTTTAAGGCTCAAGTCCCTAGGTTGTGCAGGCGGTACTCTGCTGAGGTTTGGAGGGAGGCTCTCAGACAGGCTAGGATCGAGGCCTCATCCGATTTGTGGAAAGAGGAGAATGTGTACTACCCTCCTGCCATCCGCGAGGCAACTCCAAGAGGCGCTGAGGCCGAGGAGGCTGCGGAGGAAACCGGCGCTGTTACGGGTGAGGACACATCAATTGCTGAGCCCGTGGGTGAGCTCTTCCAAGGAAGTGACCCTCCCAAGGGGGCAGATCGGGTGAGGGCCCCGTTGAGGAGGCGCCCCAGGAGGTTGTGAAGTCTACCTCTGAAGCTGAAGTTCTTGCTGCTGAGGAGGCAGCCATTCCTGCCACGCCTTCGCAGGCTGTCCCTTCTGGCCAAAGCTTAGAAGGCCTTAAAGCTGCTATAACCCAGCCCCCGGCTGAGGGAGGAGAATAAGTGAGTAGGGCAGGCCCTTCGACCCTGTTGTCCCTTCGGTCTTTTGCATTTTCTTCTTTTTTCTTTTTGTTTTGTGACTGTAATGTAATTCCTATTGTGTAACTCTTTTTGGGCTTGATGAAATATGAGTTTTGTTTCTTTTCCTGTTTGTTGTGGTTGTTTGCTTACTTGTTTGCTATCTGCTTTTTCTTTACTTGTATGGTTTTAACTTCAATCGCATCTCTGCCAATCGCGGCATCAATCATTATAGTGAGGGCATGTATGCTTGGGTGGACCCATCGCTCCCTAAGGGCCAGGTAGAAAATTCTTTGGGTAGACATTTAGGATCCCCTTGAGGTAGTTGGCTTCCTCGCAGGCTTGAGCCCGAGGACCATATAGTGCCTTTGGTTCTGTCTAACACTTAGAATCCCCTGAAGGAGTTAGTTTCCCCATAGGTCTGAGTTCTGGGATCATGCAGCGCTTTTGGTTCTGTCTAACACCTGGAATCCTCTGAAGGAGTTAGTTTCCCCATAGGCCTGAGTCTTGGGACCATGCAGTGCCTTAGTTCTGTCTAACTCTTAGGATCATCTGAGGTGGTTAGTTTCCCCGTGAGCCTGAGTCCGAGGACCATGCAGAGCCTTGGTTCTCTCTAACACTTAGGGTCATCTGAAGTAGTTAGTTTCCCCATAGGCCTGAGTCCGAGGACCATGTAGAGCCTTGGCTCTGTCTAACGCCTGGCCTTCTGGAGCGGTTAGTTTCCCCATAGGCCTGAGTCCGAGGACCATGTAGTGCCTTGGTTCTGTTTAACGCTTGGGCGTCTGGAGCGGTTAGTTTTCCCCATAGGCCTGAGTCCAAGGACCATGCAGTGCCTTGGTTCTGTCTAACGCTTGGCATCTGGAGCGGTTAGTTTCCCCACAGGCCTGAGTCCGAGGACCATGCAGTGCCTTGGTTCTGTCTAACGCTTGGGCGTCTGGAGCGGTTAGTTTCCCCATAGGCCTGAGTCCGTGGACCATGCAGTGCCTTGGTTCTGTCTAACGCTTGGGCGTCTGGAGCGGTTAGTTTCCCCATAGGCCTGAGTCCGAGGACCATGCAGTGCCTTGGTTCTGTCTAACGCCTGGCCTTCTAGAGCGGTTAGTTTCCCCATAGGCCTGAGTCCGAGGACCATGCAGTGCCTTGGTTCTGTCTAACGCTTGGCCGTCTGGAGTGGTTAGTTTCCCCATAGGCCTGAGTCTGAGGACCATGCAGTGCCTTGGTTCTGTCTAACGCTTGGGCGTCTGAAGCGGTTAGTTTCCCCATAGGCCTGAGTCCGAGGTCCATGCAGTGCCTTGGTTCTGTCTAACGCCTGGCCTTCTGGAGCGGTTAGTTTCCCCATAGGCCTGAGTCCGAGGACCATGCAGTACCTTGGTTCTGTCTAACGCTTGGGCGTCTGGAGCGGTTAGTTTCTCCATAGGCCTGAGTCCGTGGACCATGTAGTGCCTTGGTTCTGTCTAACCCTTGGGCGTCTGGAGCGGTTAGTTTCCCCATAGGCCTGAGTCCGAGGACCATACAGAGCCTTGGTTCTGTCTAACGCCTGGCCTTCTGGAGCGGTTAGTTTCCCCATAGGCCTGAGTCCGAGGACCATGCAGTGCCTTGGTTTTGTCTAACGCTTGGCCGTCTGGAGCGGTTAGTTTCCCCATAGGCTTGAGTCCGAGGACCATGCAGTGCCTTGGTTCTGTCTAACGCTTGGCCGTCTGAAGCGGTTAGTTTCCCCATAGGCCTGAGTCCGAGGACCATGCAGTGCCTTGGTTCTGTCTAACGCTTGGCCGTCTGGAGCGGTTAGTTTCCCCATAGGCCTGAGTCCGTGGACCATGCAGTGCCTTGGTTCTGTCTAACGATTGGGCTCTGGAGCGGTTAGTTTCCTCATAGGCCTGAGTCCGAGGACCATGCAGAGCCTTGGTTCTGTCTAACGCCTGGCCTTATAGAGCGGTTAGTTTCCCCATAGGCCTAAGTCCGAGGACCATGCAGTGCCTTGGTTCTGTCTAATGCCTGGCCTTCTGGAGCGGTTAGTTTCCCCATAGGCCTGAGTCCGAGGACCATGCAGTGCCTTGGTTCTGTCTAATGCTTGGGCGTCTGGAGCGGTTAGTTTCCCCATAGGCCTGAGTCCGAGGACCATGCAGTGCCTTGGTTCTATCTAACGCTTGGGCGTCTGGAGCGGTTAGTTTCCCCATAGGCCTGAGTCCGAGGACCATGTAGTGCCTTGGTTCTGTCTAACGCTTGGGCGTCTGGAGCGGTTAGTTTCCCCATAGGCCTGAGTCCGAGGACCATGCAGTGCCTTGGTTCTGTCTAACACTTGGCTGTCTGGTCGCTTTACTATGGACGATTCCTCCTTCGGACGGATCATGATCTTACACGTGGCATTGATCTCGCCTCCAGCTCGAGCCCTCATCTTCCTCATTTGCGAAGCGCCCCTTGGCTGTTCGTGTTCCACGCCTGACGCTTCGGTGCGCGATACGCGCCTTCATTAATGGCCTCGTAAATCCACATAAGCTCAACGGTTTGGGGCTCCCTTGGAATCTGGCCGCTTCATTACTATCCAACGCTTTGGTAACTATCTTTTCAAATTCTGCGTGAATTAATTCCCACCAACCTTCATCCTCTATATAAGGCCTCCTGGGGGGATGGTTTCTCCACATTCCATGAACTTCTCAACCCAACCAGAAAGAAGATACCCCTTCAACTCCTCATGCCCCTTTAACAACCCCGCCGGAATTGTGACCGGAGTTAGGCGATATGGGGCAGCTTTGGATGGGTATGAGAACATCCGTGCCAAGAGCCGTTGTGGCCGTAGCCCCCACTGGGCTTCCGGTGCGGCAGAGTCTAGGTGTAACCCCGATGGCGCCATGCACGGTGGCCCGGAGGGATGTCGTTGAAGTACCTAACGTCCCTCCTCAGAGCGCACCCCCGACGAAGGAGACATGCGAACTCACATTATGGGCGGTGCCCGAGTGTTGCTGTCACCAACGGCCAGCGCTCGTGGGGGTTGGAGAAAATCAAGGGAACATCATGGGGGAGGGCGTCCTGGAGCCCCTGCATCTGCTCCTCGCTTTGTTCAAGCCCCCAGCCCCCTTCCGCCCCCTTATTGTCAAGTTCTCCCATTCTCTTGATGCCAATTAGCGTACGGGTCGACACTTCCCTCTAGCTAGTTTTTAGGATGGGTCCGCCTGGGCCTCTGATTGTAGGACTAGCTGGTAGGAATAGTTGTAAAACAAGCCTGCCTGAGCCTCTGATTGTAATCTGTAACCTTTTCTTATGAAATAATATTCAAGGTTTCTTTTTTTTTTTTTTTACTGTTGAATCTTCTGTTTTCGAGCTTTTATCTTTCTGCAATGTTCTTTTTTTTTTGCATCACCGCCGATCTTCCATAGAATGATCGTTTAGAACAGTCGCCTGTTGCGCCAGCCGACGCACTAATCCTCCCCTCAAACGGCGCCAATTGTAGGGTCTGGGTTTTTGGTTGCCCAAGCCCAAGGGACACGGGTCAAAAGCCCAACGAACCCCGCAATGAATTTATAGAGAGTGGGATCGAAAGTCTAGGCCCCGGCCGGCGTTCACGAGGCGTGAACTCCGGTCTCTTTTATTCAATGAAAGACTTAGAGCAATTTACAACTGGGGGATGCTCCTCGGCCACGGGCCGAGGAGGCTTTTCTTTCCTTTTCTCTCCCTTATTCTTTTTCTTCTTAGACCTTTCATTCTTCTCCGTTTCTCCCCCTTATTCTTTTTCTTCTTAGACCTTTCATTCTTCTCCGTTTCTCCCCCCTCTCTTTTGAGGGATTCCCTTACATTATGTATCTCCTTTACCCAACCAGTCCTAGCCCTACACTTGTTGGGCGATTTGGACCTTATTCAGGTGCTTGTCCCATCAGCCGCCTTCTCAGTCTCTTTGGGAGTTGCGGCGATCGAGGCAACGCTGGCGCGGGGTCCTTTCCTCATTAATGCGGCCAGGGCGATTGTCAGGCCCATTTAATGTGGAGGTGACTGCTTGTTACGAGCTTATCCCTCAAGTTCTCGGACGTCCGATGATGGGGTCGTCCTCGGCTCGCCCTGTTGGGGTCTGGGCTTCTTCTCTTCCTCCTCGGACTGATAGGTGCCTCCTCGGCTTGGGCCTTCGGCCCAGGAACGAAGTGGGTTGGGCCGAAGGATTATTTGGCCCCACAATAGGATATAGACAGACATTTAATACGTTAAAAAAAAAAAAAAGTGTATTTGTGCTTATAGAAAAATTTTCCAAATATAATACCGTATATTATACCATTAAAAGCACAACATTAAAGCAAATAAGATTTTGTTATAGAATGACTAAGGGCCTGTTTGGTTTAGAGGTGTTTTGAGTGATATGATCCAAAACTCATAACTGAGTTATCAAAAAACATGGGATCCACACAATTTTTTTTGTTTGGCTTGATTTCCTAATCTTGTTTTCATCACTCAAACTCAAAAATTTTGAGTGAGAGTGATGAAAACTGAAAACACCAAATTGGTGTTTTCAGTTTCTGAGATACATCACTCAGGGGTAGAATTGTAAATTTTTGACTTCTGTGGGGCCCAAATGTGTTGATGGTCTCTTACTTTATCCTCTCTCTTTCTTCTCCTACTTTTTTCTTTCTCTCTCTCTCTCTCTCTCTCTCTGTTTTTTCTTTCTTTCTTCATTTCTCTGGTTCTTTGTCTAGTTCTTTCTTAATTCTTCCTTTCTCTGGTTCAGCCCAGTTCTTTTCTCGGTGTCTAGAGTAGAATCGAGATTTTGATTTAGGGGAGGAATGGTGGAGCAGCCCTAGTCGGCGCCATAGAGGACGCAGGTGGGGCGGACGTGGAGGAGGATGACGTGGTCGCTAGGGCGGAGGTAGTTCTCGACAGCCCATTTGATGGCGTAGGCACTCTCGTCGCTTAAGTCGACGACGATCGCGATCTTGCGGTGTGGGTGGATCACCATTAGGGACGCCATCACGGAAGTGGTGCTTTTGTGAGTTTTGACCAGTGGGAAAGGTTGTGTTGTGTTGTGCGTGAAGAAAGAATATTGAAGAGTGAGGGGTGGAATGGTAATGTGAAATTTATTTTGATGAATGGATTTTGATTTTGTCGATGGTTGATAAATGGGTTTTGTTGATGGTTGCTGGGTTTGTGGTGGTGGATCGGTTTGTAGTGGTTGATGGTGGCTAGTGGCTAGGTTAGTGGTGGTGGATTGGTAGTAGTTGATGGCGCCGGTGAGTGGCTGTGGGTGGAAGGGAGGGAGAAGATAGAGAGATAAAGATGGAGAGACGCGGGTAGCAACAGTAGCAACACTGGGTAGTGTTAATGGTGGGCTCCACGGGTTTGGCCCGTTTGGGGAAAAGTGGTAGAAATATGTAATTGAGAACTTATCCCAAACATGTGTTTTACAATTTTTGAGTGAAACTGAGTTTGAGAATTGAGTTATGAGTTTTGGGTTTGAGTTATGAGAATTGAAAACTGAGAACTGAGAATTGAGTTAGCTCTAAACCAAATGGGGCCTAAAGCTTTTAATGTTGGCATCACAATTGTCATTATAGTACTTTTTTTGAGAATGAATTGTCAATAGAGTACTTCTATATGAAATTTGACACATAATAATTACTACATGATGATGTGTACATTATCTTAAGCCAAGAAATGTAAAAGAATCAATCTCATTACAAAAGGCCAAAAGCCTTGTAACTGAATTGACACCTCCCTATAGACAAAGTACTTGGAGGTTTGAAGGGAAATGGTTCAAGCTGTGGGGTTAGTAGCATGTTGTAATTATTCCTCAAAAAAAAAAAAAAAAAAATCTCATTACAAAAGTATTCAATAATTAATCGACTTGATATTAGGACGCTATAATATTAAATTAGAGCAATAGAATCATTTACCTCTTAAAAATTTTAATTTGAGAGTAAATCAATAAAATAGTTACCAAGTTTTTGAAAAATTCCTCACCCAATGTAACATTTGTATTTTCTTGATAGCTCGGACATCTGTCTTGTCTTTTATCGAAAGTTTGAAAAAAAAATTTTTATTTATAATATTCATTAATTAATAACTATTAATAAATAAAATTTAAATTAGAGAATTTGTAGAAAATTAATACCTTATCTAACTCAATTAGAAATTATTTAGAGAACATAAAATCTAATTTATTCCATTTTTTATTTTTATATTGATCATTCCGAAAATATGATGAGTTCTAATTTTCAAAAATTTTATGTTGCAATTTAATTAGAAGAATTTTACCAAAAATTCAACGGGTTTTTATTTTATATTATCATACAGATTGAAATATATAATATGAGATTTAAAAATATCACGACAAAACATAACTAGACCAAAATATTAATATCGGATAAACATATTCTAAACAGTCTAAACCATTCAAAATAACACCAAATTTTAAGACAAGACATAGACTAAAGAAACAAAATGGATAACTATGATATACACACTTACAAAAAAATTAAGAATAACTTGTTAATCATCTATATTACTTATATATAAAGTATTTGTAGGGTCAATTTTTGCAGCCCAAGCCCACGAAGATGTGGATTTTGAGCCCACTGGACCCAAAACAATAAATTTGTAGAGAGTGGGTGAAAGAGCTAGGCTAGAGCTGAATAAACAGAAATAACAGCAATGTTTTAGGAAGAAATTGTGTTAAAGCGTGCTCGGACGCATGTATACTCCACGTCCGAAGAGGTGTTTCTATATCATAAGCCTGGTTTCCAATTCTTAGAAACTACAGTAATGAAATTCTCTCCCTGTTTCCCCTTTTTCTCCTCCCTCTTTATCAGGGGCA
Source organism: Quercus ilex subsp. ballota (assembly GCA_032727855.1). NCBI lineage: Eukaryota > Viridiplantae > Streptophyta > Magnoliopsida > Fagales > Fagaceae > Quercus > Quercus ilex. The sequence continues at coordinate 30,989,358 of CM064911.1, read as the reverse complement.
TCCCTCTCTTATATAGTACCCCCTTCCTCCATCTTCACCGTCCACTTGTTCATCATCCAGACGCCCACTTGAGTGCATGTCCCATCACACTCTCTCTTTAGCCTTGTGTGAGTGGCGATAGCTGAGAATGCACTGTTCAGAGGTCCTCTCCACATAAATGCGGCCAGGAAGGTAGGTGCAGTGCATTTAATGTGGTGGTTGAGGCCTGTCTCTTAGATATTTCCCTGTTCTTGTTATCTTCATGCGTGTCCGAGGTTCACTTCCCTCCTTATACTTGTCAGAAGGATCACTTGAGCTTCCCATATGCTTGTCAGGCAAAGATTCTTTGGGTCCGAGGGCATTGGACTCCTCGGACAAATAAACATCTCCTCGGATATTGCCCGCGCTCCTCTCCAGACATGCTCCCTTTACATGGGCCTCTGATTAAATGTTTTTATCTCCTCGGACGAACAGTGTTCCTTAAATGGGGCCTTGGGCCCAAGTTAGGTTGGGCTTTTCGCCCCCCACAGTATTTATGTAATATGATTTAAAATATATTATTTTCTCATTATTTTTTTTTAAACATCTCATATCATTATTTTTGTTGTTGAATAATTTAGAGATCACACAATCAGAAGATACCAATTAATAGATTTAAGAATCATGAAATATATAAAATGAAACCAATTTTATATATAATCTAGATAATAAATATCAATGTAACATGCCTAAATAAATATAATAAAAACAAAATGGGAAATCTTATTTTTCATTGATGACAATAAAATTTTTTTAAAAAAAAAATCTAACTTAAAACCACAAATTTTCAATTGTATTTTCTTCTAAATATAAAATAAAGAATAAAAACCGGTATCTCTAATTTTTCATGTGCAAATAAAATAAAGATTTTTTCCTTTGGAAATAAAGAATGCTTGAAATAAAGAGAGTTACTTATTTCTAAGAACACATATTTTAAATATCTTTTGGTTTAATGAGTTACCTATGGTATAAGAGTAATAAGTGAAAAAATTATGTATTAATCATATATATAAATTTATCTATTTTTAAAAAAATATACCTTGGATACTTGTTAATTTAATGAGCCACATAAGATATAAGAAGAAGAAGGACAAAGTTTAATTACAAAATTGGTTATAATTTAAAGCTATAACATCACTCAATATTTTTTTATTGGAGGTAAATTTTGATAAATTCATCATAGGATTACATCTTCTTTTTATATACACCATGCTTACAAAATTTCTAGAAAATTAAAGATCAATAGTTATGCTATCACTAAATTGTTTAAATTGCAAATTTTTGTAATTTAAAATTATGCATAAAATATAAGCTTATAGATCATATGATAAATAATATCCGATTAAAATAAAATTTGACATATGTATTAAGAACATAAAAAACATGTAATTCAACAGTTAGATTTTCAAAATATATAGTAGTGCTTATTTTATTGAGTAAGGTTATAATTTAAGGTTACAATCAATTTTGTAGCTAAACTTTGTTCTAAAAATAATAGGGAAAAAAAAATGTATTAGTCATTGATATAAATGTATTACGATTTTTATGAGATCTACAAACCTAACTACTCAAATATAAGAACATTTGCATTATCTTGTGCAAAAAAATTCTGTCTATTTTAACATAAGAACCTAATATTTTTATTTTACACAACTACTTCTCAAAACACTCATATCAAATTATCTATTCTACATTATACTTTATTTAAATAATCATTTTCACTATTTGTTTATTATTATCTTCGTAAAGTGTGAGGGAGAAAGAGAGATAGGAATTTGATGAGATAGGATGTGAGAGAAAATAAAATAAAATAATTAATGATATACAAAGTTACAGTAATCGGGTAAATACATACCACGGTTACTATAATAACTTTACAAATTTATACATTTTTAATTTGACAAATGTTAGTGATTTTGGAGCTTAAATGTTTAAATTTGACATATTTTTCTATTATACATATTGTAAGGACACGTTTTGCAGCCTAAGCCCAAAATGTATGGGGTCTTAGACCAGTGAGCCCAATACAATAAATTTGTAGAAAGTGGGTTGGAGAACTAGGCCTTAATGAATTTGAAAACGGCTAGTATAGATTCAATAGATGATCAGGCAAGAACAAGACACATAAGACGGAATGAATTCTTTTTCTTAGGAGGCAAATCTTATTATAAATGGATAAAAGGCCCCTTCCTCCTCAACACATGTTATGCAAACAAAACGCTTAGAATTATGTAATGTATAATTAGTGTTTGAATAGTAATCCTTTGTATCATCTTTTGTGTTCAATTTTAAATTCCACCAATTAAAAATTTTCATGTATTTCTTTGAATTTCATTATAAAATAACTAATATTAATGGGCAAAAAATCAAACACATGATGACATGACATACTGTGACTGGTGGAATATAAAATAGAATACAAAAAAAAAAAAAAAAAAATTAGAGGATATATATTCCTTAAATATTAAAAATTTTACTATAAAAAAGTTTACAAATTGGCATAAAAATTAATGTAATTGCTACCTCTACAACAACTAATAAATAAATATTGCGAATTGCCTTCTTATAATTGGTAACACATTAATTTATAAAGTTTTTGTATTAAAACTTGTTGTATAAATATCATCACTCTTATGTTTTACGAAAATAAAACAGGATACCGAAAAAGATTACCAAATTTATAGGTGTTTGGTTAAATAACAGTGTGGAGTTTGATATCACATGACCTTACTTTCCACAATTTATACATTTCTAAAGTTTAATCTAAAAGAGAGGAATTTTATCTCATGTCTTGCACTAAATATAAATGGTAAAAAAATAAACCCTGAAATTAAGTAACTAACTTTTTATTTTATTTCAAGTCTCACATACTCTAATGGCCATGTGATTTGTTTTCCTCTCCTTAAAATTCTGTTAAGCTCTTAGGATTTCTAAAACTGATTTCTTAGGGCCTATCCAACACATATTTAGTTTTATCAAGAATTGAAACATACATAAGTTTAAATTAAACTCATGAAAATGAAAACTTTCAATAACAGAAAATCTTACCAATCAAATAGGCCGGAAAACAAATGCCTTTGCCCTTTACCCTTGAGAGCACCTCTTAAATATACACTATTAGAATTTAGTCTCGATTGTGATAATAATACCATACTCTCTTCTTGCAGTTCTATTTATAGTATGTGTTCTCTCTCACAAATTTACAAACATCTCACAAACTTCAATTTCACTTCTTTTCTGCTTTAAATTTAAGATTTGACATATTTTATCTCTTTTCACAAACATAGTAGCAGTATTTTGTTCCATAAAGCAAAAACCAATAACTATAGCAGAACATTCTTAACTTGTTTACTTAGCCTATATTGTTGCAGCTTCTTGTTTCAAAAAGCGACAATCAAATATACCAAATTATCATTGTAGATGGCATAATAGCATATAATAATCATAGTTACACAGACTTTCAAATCTAAATCGTCAGTTGAAACAAAGAGTGCATAATTTTATGTAATATGTGGCCCCTTAATTCTGTCCCACGCGTAAAACATCAACATATATCAAGACGAAGGCCTAATAAATGGAGTATATGAACGGCTTAGAACAAAGGGTACCAAAAAGGCGTGCATTAGCTAAAAACTGTTTGAAAGGTAAATGCCAAAGAGACCTTATCTGAAAGAAAAGGAATAAAGGATGGTATAATCATAATAAACATATCTAGATCTAGACTCTAGAGGGCCAAAAAGAAATCCTAAAAGGTTGGCTTAGTGGTTTTTAAAATCTCTCACGATTCATGAAGTGCTGAGTTCAAAATTTTTAGTATACTAAAGCTGCTCAGTGCGTGACATGTACGTACACAATTTTAGGGATTTTATGGAGAGGAAAATAGAAATATTTAGAAATGAAGAAATAGAATTTTTGGTTACTCCTAATAAAAGCACTTGATATGTAATCTATACATATATATCTCCAAAATTTTTGAAACTCCCACAATTTTCCATATCACCACAGTATTAAAAAAAAAAAAAAAGCGTATATAAAAAAAAAAAAGTAATAAAACTTTTCTCTAACACCTGATACTTTGGGCCTGTTTGGTACATCAACTTAAATATATGTTTTTAGTTTTTAAATAACATTACACGTATTTCTACACACTTTTTCACCTACACATATTTCCAAAATAATTGAAAACTATTATTTAAACACACGTACCAAACAGGCTCTCTGCCTTCTCTTCCCTGCCTTCTTCTACCAGCTCCTTCTCGATCAGACCCACATCAAACCAACAGCAAAGCATCACATTGCATCACATCTAAAGACCCACAGATTCCTCAATTGAAACCCACCACCTCCCATACCCACCATACCCACAAACCAACAGACATCTTCTTCCTTAGAATCGATCTTCTTCCTCAGATCACTCATTTGCCATAAACCACCCACATCCAACCTCTACAACCCAAAAACGGCGCCCCATTTGCAGTGGGTCTTATCCAGCTCATGGCCACAAATTTCTCAATCAAAACCCACCATACCCACCATGCCCACCATACCCACAAACCCACAGACATCTTCTTCCTCAGAACAGAGGTCGAGTTCCTTCCTTAAACCACCCATTTGCCATAAACCACCCATAGACATCTTCTTGCTTCTCCCTCTCTCTAAATATGTATAATAAGTCTTCAAATATATTTCCAATTTATATGATTCTCAATTTCTTTCATTTACTTGAATACCAGATAAGTATTTCCTGCAAAAGAAGTTGGGTATATAATCTCTACAAAATCCCCTCTCTCAATAATTTGCTTTAATATTTTGTTATTGACGTAACTAACAAAAAAATTTGTTACTTGCATGCAAATTGTTTGATAAAATACCCGAGTGTTTTTTTTTTTTTTTTTTTTTTTTTTTTTTTTTCAGAATTTGATTGATTCTGTACAATGTCCATTTGCAAGTCTAATAAGTGGACATGTATTCTTCTTGCTATAGTATATACATGGTCAGACCAAAGTCAATAAATTAGCAAGAGGTTTTCTTCCTTCTTCATTTTCGTATCAACTTATTTTAGATTTTCTTTTGATTTATGTGTAATGGACTTCATATGGTAGAATTGTTTTCTTGGTTTTAATGTTATGTGAAATTAGGAGTGTGGGCAAGAAAACAAAAGTTGAATTGTTTATTTTGTGGTAAGGCTTGGAAGTTTGAGATTTGATTATTGATTGAGTAGAGTGATGGGGATACTGGATCTTTTTGTATTTGTGATTGGCATTTGGGAATGGATTGATAAATTGGATTTGTTATCATTATCATTTTGGTTTAGGATATTTTAAGTTCAAATATTATTATTTATTAGATGCATTTGACACAGATATATGTGGCTGCAAATAATCTCATTAACAGTTTCCAAGAAGCCTGCGTAATCAAAATTAGGGGCTAACAGGAGTATATAAGCAAAAATACCTAGACTATTTGTCTGCTGTTTTGAAGTTTTGAATTTTGTGTTAGTGAGTTGCTTCTTATGAGAGAGAGTGGCATAGTGCCTCATGTGTTTAGGTGGCATATTATTCCCTGACAGCAAATGCATGGTCTTGCTATGCTATCATGAGATTGTCTACACATTTGTATGTTCAATTTATCAATAAAGTTTTATCTTTTATCCTTAAAAAAAAAAAAAAAAATAGTCCGTCTTAGGAGTAGAACAAATTAGCAAAGCCGGAAGAGCAAATTTATTAGTTTAAATATTTTAAAGTGCTACAAATGTTCTTTTTCTATTTGTAGGGTCTTCAAAATTGTCGACAGCCTGCAATATTATTGTACATGCATAATTGTTTTGTTAATGACTGCTTCACAGCTTTAAGATTTACAAGTCATGGAAAACTTGTGTACATGGCCAGATCATCATATTCCGCATGTAGATAGGAAAAATTCCCGACATGTCACAAGCTGACACGTCACACTACCAAATCCACAAAATGCAGCCAATTACAAAGCACCACGTATTGCTGCTAGGTTTTGCTATCACTACTCAGAAACCAACAAAAATTTGCCAAGTGTCATGCAAAAACCAATCACGCATCAGCACGTGTAAGCGATGACATAATCAGCCTCGCACGTGTAAGCGATGACATAAGTGGACCAATCAGGCTATGACATGTGTCACCAATCAAACTCCGCCACGTGCCGCTCATCCACCCCCAAACTCCCAAAAATAGAAGCCTTCCTAAGACACTTAAGAGGACACCAAGCCATCTGAAGCACTCAGAAGTCCAGAAGCTCTACCGAAACCAAGCCCTAAAGCCTCCTTGAACTTCAACTTTGAATACGAAGAACATTCGAAGAGAAATCATCCAAATCATTTTCCTAGATCCTAAAGTTTGCTGGAATCAAGCTCAAAAGCCTCCAGAAACATCAACAAATCACAAATCAGTGAAGCTCTACGGATTCAAGCTTCTAAAGCACCGAAGAACTTCCACCACAAACCTTCAAAGACGAAGAACGCACTAAGAACACGAAGAACGTACGAAGAACACGAAGAACAAAAAATTTCTAACAAGCTCATAGCCAGAGATTCATTGTAATTCTGTTTCAAAGGTCTTCGATCCATTCTTCAGCCAAATTGAAGTATATTTGGTGTTCAAATCAAAATCACATTACCACAATTCCAATCAACAAATCTTTCAAGGAGATCGAATCAGAGGACCACTCTTTTGTAATTTCAGAGAATTGTACCACATATTCATCAATACAAATTCGCATTTGTGAAACTATTTTTACTTGTTTGATTTATTTCAAACTAGAAACTTAGTCGTCTACAAATTCTGGCACGCCCAATAGGACTTCTCTGCCTCTCATCTCTTTCTCCTTCAAAAGAAATTCAACATCATTTTGCTACCAGCTTCAATGGCCCCTAGCAAGAACGTCCGAAAATCAGTAGTTGATGCTTCTAGTGCTGATGATTATGTCGGCCCAATCACTCGCAGTCGAGCCAAAGCTCTTGATCGACTTCAACCCCAACCAACCAAAGAGGGCGAGCTTCATACTACCATCTCTCTGGACTTTCTTGCAAATAGGAAAGCTACCACTAAGGATTCATCTATCTCGAAAGATTTGGAGATCAATAATGAATCACCCCCAACAAAGACCTTTTCTATCAACTCTTCACCCGTGATGAGAAACTTAAGGAATGAAGTACCTTTGACTCATCCTATTTCATCATTTTCTTCATCATATCTAGAGGTCATGCCAGTGATGATGACTAACACCTCTACCATGGAAGAAAAGATGGCTGAAATGGAACAAAGGATCATCCTTCTCACAAAATCACTTGAAGAAAAGGACGTCAAAATTGCAACCCTAATGAACAAGCTGGAGGTAGAAGATTCGGGTGAATCAAGTATGGCCCCGAGCGCCCACCTGGCTTTACCTTGAAAGGAGAAAATGCTAAGGGTGATAAGGGAAAAGGAGGTGAAGGCACTTCTCAACACGGACATTCCACCTCAATGGCTTCGATATCTATCCAACAATTGCAGGACATGATAATGAACACCATTCGAGCACAATATGGAGGTTCTTCTACAAGTTCTCTCATATATTCGAAGCCCTATACAAAGTGCATCGATAATATGAGGATGCCAAATGGGTATCAACCCCCCAAGTTCTTGCAATTTGATGGCAAAGTAAACCCTAAGAAACACGTGGCTCACTTTGTAGGAACCTGTGAGAATGCAGGGACTCAAGGAGGCCTCTTTGTAAAGCAGTTTGTCCGTTCACTAAAAGGGAATGCCTTTAATTGGTATATAGACTTAGAACCCGAGTCAATCGATAGTTGGGAACAAATTGAAAGAGAGTTTCTCAACCGATTCTATAGCATGCATCACACAATGAGCATGATGGAGCTTACCAATACCAAATAGTGGAAAGATGAGCCCCTTGTTGATTATATCGATCGGTGGCATTCTTTGAGTCTAGATTGCAAAGATAGACTTTCTGAAATATCTGTTGTAGAAATGTGCATCCAAGGCATGCATTGGGGACTCCTTTACATCCTTCAAGGGATAAAGCCCCGAACATTTGAAGAGTTGGCAACTTGTGTGCATGACATGGAATTGAGTATCTCTAGCCATGGAAATATGAAACCTCCCGTACCTGAGGAAAGAAAAGAAAGACGAGAAATAAGGAAAAATGATAGGAATGCGAAAAGAAATATCAAAGACTCAATGAATATCAACCCTGCTCCAGTCAAAATTTCAACAAGAAATGTAAAGGCTAATGAGAAGAGGCCCGAGGGAGGCCAACCGTGTGAAACGTGTCACTTATCACTTAAGGAATGGGAACAAAAGGTGTATCCTTTCCTAGATGCCGATATGCCCGAAATGCTAGAACAACTGCTTAAGTTGAAATTAATTGAATTGCCAGAATGCAAACGACTGGAAGAGATGGGAAAAGTTGATAACCCGAACTATTGTAAGTATCATCGCATCATAAGCCATCCAATCCAAAAATGCTTTGTTCTTAAAGAACTCATCATGAAGCTAGCCAAGGAAAGGAAAATCGACTTGGATTTTAATGACATTGCTCAGTCAAACCTTACAACATTTGCTTGTGGGTTACCTAGTTGCATGTCTCCAACTACTAAGCAGGGGCCAAATACCACTCTCATCTAGTTTGGTTCTCTGGAACCTGTTCAAGTTCAGCTCTCACAAAAAGCATCTGATTGTAATTCAAATGATGATAAAAGGTCAACAATGGATGAGGAAGAAGGCTGGACAATGGTTACTCACAGGAGATGGAAGAATAGACGAGCATTCCCTCTTCATTTGATCACCCAAGAGTCCAAAAGAGCACAAAACCAAATTTAGCCTCGGTCAAGAAGAAGGAGTGATAAAAGGCAAGAAAGACCAGGAACAAAAATGTATAACGATTTGGCACAAACCCAAAAACTTCGAAATCTCATCACATTGGAATAATTCTTCCCCAGAAAATTCTTTCAAAAAGACTCAGCTGAGGCCGTTCACACGGTCTCTCATTGCGAAATTCAGGACGAGAAGGAGGATGTTGACCATGGTGGTCCAAATGAGACTTTGTCTTCTTTGGAGGAACTCCAATCTCAGGTCGATGAAGTTAAACCCTTGCAATCCTCCATCTCACCAAAAGGAGTGCTCACACAAGCTCTTGAAAAGACAGAAATGTACACTCCTTCTACAGACATGCTTCAACAAACCCAGGAATGTTACACATACTCTCCAGACTTAACTTTCACTAATGAGGATCTGTTGTTAGGCTTTAGGCCCCACAATCATCCACTTTATGTCTCTGGTTATACTCTTAAACAAAAGATCGATCGTATTCTCATTGACGGAGGTTTAGCTGTTAATATACTGCCAAAAATGACAATGAGATGATTTGGTCTTACTATGGAGGAATTATCGCACAGTCGTTTGGTCATTCAAGGTTTTAACCAATGAGGACAACACACAATCGGCATGATACACTTGGAATTAATCATTGGAGAATTGACAAGTAACATTTTGTTCCATGTCATCGATGCTAAGACAACCTACAACATGTTGTTAGGACGTCCATGGATCCATGGAAACGAAATAGTGCCACCAACTTTGCATAAATGTTTCAAGTATCTTCAAGGTGGAATAAAGAAGGTCAATGCCAACTTAAAGCCTTTTGCTAAAACTGAAGCTCACTTTGCTGACGCAAAATTTTATGTAGAAGATAACATTGCTAGTGAAGTTCTCCCAGTTGAGATCTCGTCTATGGAAAGCAAGTAGAGTGAAAAGAAGCATGTTAAATTCATTGCTAGAAAGGATATTCCTTCCCTAAAGGAAGGTCCAGAATATGAGAATGATCATTCTAGTGAATCTACTAGTAATGCAGCGAGAGCAGAAATTTCAACGCCTTCCAATAACCCTCCATTTCTCCGTTATGTACCATTATCAAGCCACAAGAATGGGCAGTCACCATTTGTGGAATGCCTTCAATCTACAGAAGACATGGAAAGGCCTCCTGCAAAGCTCACGATGGAGGATGTAGCCATATTGAAAGAAAATCATGTCATGCATTTAACTTCATCCATAAATCCTTTGCCTTCGAAACCACTAAATGGATTCGTGAGGTCTTCACAAAGTCTGACGGAGCATGGTATTCTACCAAGTGAGCAGACGAAAGAATGGTTTGACCCAAAGGCATACAGGTTGTTAGCTAGAGCAAGCTACTATTTCTCAAAAAAGGGGGACTTAGGGAAGCTAATTCCAGAAGCCACTGGAGAAAAGATGCATGGCCTTAGCAAAACACAAAGGAGAATGCGGCTTGAAGGGCATGAAATTCCTATCCTAAAGACCGGATTAGGTTATACTCCTGAACAACCAGCTCAGATATGGATCAAGAAAAGAAGCGACGCTTCAAGTTCCCAATACATAATAGTGGAGGTCGGCGAAAGTTCGAATCAAAGAAATGATCACTCTTCATCACGTGTCTCAATGTTTGATCGCATTGAGGCCTCATCATCACAAGTCACAGTGTTCGACAGGTTAAATACAACTTGCTTAACACTAAATCGTGACGCTTTTGCTTGTAAATCAGTCTTTGATCGATTGGGGGCAACAAAAAGGCCTGTTGATAACCATTCTCAAAATTCAATAAACTTTGAGGTTCAAGGAGAGAAGAAAGCTAATGATGAGATCCGCAGTAACATTCCTTCACGCATGAAACGTAACTTTACCTTAGATATCAGCACTGAAGGATCCCTTCAAGTCAAAAGATGAACAATTGTACACACAAGTCAGTCATTCGTCCACAATGAGAAAATTGAAGAGGTATCATCCTCATTTCATATTACAATAGAAGAGGATACACTTTTAGATGCTGAAGCAGCTAATGAAGAGGTCGATGAAGCTCTTCCAGGCTTGGAAGATGGAGGACAGGCTACGGTTGATGAACTTAAAGAGATCAATTTAGGAACCACTGAAGAACCCCGGCCAACTTTCATCAGTGTGCTTCTCACCCCAAAGAAGAAGAAGGGTACCTTAAGCTCCTAGTAGAATACAAAGATGTGTTTGCTTGGACTTACAAAGAAATGCCCGGGCTCAATCCAAGTATTGCTCTACACCATTTGGCAGTAAAGAAAGGCGTGCGCCCAGTTAAACAAGCCCAAAGACGCTTTCAGCTGGAGCTTATCCCTCAAATAGAAACTGAGGTCAATAAGCTAATCGAGGCAGGCTTCATTTGTGAAGTACAGTACCCGGAATGGATCGCTAACATCGTCCCTGTCAAAAAGAAGAATGGACAAATCCGGGTGTGCGTTGACTTCCGTGATTTGAACAATGCATGTCCCAAGGATGATTTTCCATTACCCATCACTGAGGTCATGGTTGACGCTACTACTGGTCATGAAGCTTTATCCTTCATGGACGGTTCTTCAGGCTACAACCAAATTCGAATGAATCCTAAGGATGAAGAGCTCACAGCTTTTCGTACCCCTAAGGGCATTTACTGTTACAAAGTGATGCCTTTTGGACTAAAGAACACTGGTGCTACTTATCAACGGGCCATGCAAAAGATCTTTGATAATGTGCTTCACAAATATGTAGAGTGTTATGTCGATGATCTAGTGGTTAAAACAAAAAGGAAGGAAGACCATCTGGTAGATCTGCGATTCGTGTTCAGCCACCTAAGAAAGTATCAGCTTAAAATGAACCTCCGCAAATGCGCTTTTGGCGTAACATCTGGGAAATTTCTTGGTTTCATTGTGAGGCACCGTGGTATTGAAATTGACCAGTCCAAAATTGAAGCTATCCAGAAAATGCTAGAGCCCAAGAATCTACAAGAACTTAGAGGCTTGCAGGGAAAACTAGCTTACATATGACGATTTATCTCGAACTTGGCTAGTCAATGTCAGCCTTTCAATAGATTGATGAAGAAGGATGTGCACTTTGAATGGGATTTGGCTTGTAGCAATGCTTTTGCGCGCATCAAAAGATACTTGCTTAATCCTCCAGTTTTAGGTGCTCCTATTCCAGGAAAGTCTCTGGTGTTGTAAACCGCGGCACAAGAAAAGTCTTTGGGTGCTCTTATGGCATAAGAAAATGAAGAGGGGAAAGAAAGAACCCTTTATTATCTAAGTCGAATTCTCAATGGGGTTGAATTAAATTATTCTCCTATCGAAAAGATGTGTCTCGCTCTTTTCTTTGCCATAGACAAACTAGAGCACTACATGCAAGCATATATAGTTCATTTGATAGCAAAAGCGGACCCGATTAAGTATGTACTCTCTAGGCCAATGGTTTTGGGTTGTATAGCTCGATGGGTGGTCTTGCTACAACAATATGACCTCGCATATGTTCCACAAAAAGCTATTAAAGGACAAGCATTGGCAGATTTCTTAGCTGATCACCCAGTTCCATCTAATTGGGAGTTCTCCAATGATTTTCTGGATGAAGACATGTTTTACATTGAAGTAATGCCACCATGGATGATGTTTTTCGATGGGGCTGCACGTCGAGAAGGAGCGGGGCAGGTGTAGTGTTTGTCTCTCCACAACGGCAAATACTTCTATACTCGTTCTCATTAAGCGAACTTTGCTTTAACAATGTAGCTGAATATCAAGCATTAATTATTGGTCTACAAATGGCCATTGAGATGAGCATATCGAAACTTGAGATCTTTGAGGATTCCAAATTAATTATCAACCAAATCTTGGAGCAGTATGATGTCAAGAAGGAAGACCTCATCCCCTATTGCAAATATGCGAAGAAGTTGCTAACAAATTTTGAGGCCATCACATTGGAGCATATACTAAGGAATGAGAATAGACAGGCCGATGCTTTAGCTAATTTGGCTACCACTTTAGCATTATCCCAAGAAGAGACAACCAAAGTTGCTGTTTCCCAAACTCATGGTCGAAGAAGAAGAAGAAAAAGAGCAAGCCAACATTATTGCTGTATGCCTTGTTGAAAAAGAAGATTGGCGACAAGTGATCATTGAATATCTTCAACATGGAAGACTCCCAGATGATAAATGTCACAAGACTGAAGTTCGGTGAAAGGCTACTCGATTCATTTACTATAAGGACACTCTCTTCTGTCGTTCATTTGATGGGTTGTTTCTTCATTGCTTAGGAGAGGAGGAAGCTAAACAAGCCCTAGAGGAGGCTCACTCTAGAATATGTGGTGCACATCAGTCAGGTCCTAAGTTACACTACAGGATCAAACGAATGGGTTACTATTGGCCTACAATGGTGCAAGATTCCATAGAGTGCGCTAAGAAATGCGAAGCTTGTCAGTGTCACGCAAACCTCATCCACCAGCCGCCAGAACCTCTACACCCAACTGTAGCTTCTTGGCCTTTTGATGCATTGGGGCTTGATGCGATAGGACCATTACCAAAGTCATCCGGTGGCCATTTGTACATCTTGGCCGCAACTGATTACTTCTCGAAGTAGGCAGAAGCTGTGCCCCTTAGGGAAGTAAAAAAAGAGACAGTGGTCAATTTCATTCGAACTCATTTGATCTATCAGTATGGTGTCCCTCGTTATATCATAACTGATAGTGGAAAACCGTTCTACAATACGATGATGACGGAGCTATGTGAGAAGTTTGAATTTAAACAATACAACTCCTCCATGTACAATGCCCCGGCAAATGGACTAGCTAAAGCGTTTAACAAGACACTTGGCAGTTTGTTGAAAAAGGTGGTATCCAAGACAAAGCAAGACTGGCATGAAAGAATCGGAGAAGCATTATGGGCATATCGAACAACATTTCGAATGCCTACTCAAGCAACACCATATTCTCTTGTCTATGGAGTGGAAGCCGTCCTTCCTTTGGAACGTCAAAGATTTACAAGGAAAAGACGAAGGTTTTTCATGACAAGATGATCTCTAGGAAGGAGTTTAAAGTTGGTCAAAAATTCCTTCTATACCATTCACGGCTTTGTTTGTTTCTAGGTAAGTTGCGTTCTCGTTGGATTGGACCTTTTGTTGTTACTAATGTTTTTCCCCATGGTGCAGTTGAAATTCAAAGTTTAGCAACTTCCAAAGTATTCAAGGTAAATGGCCATAGACTTAAGCCTTTCTATGAAGGTTTCCAAGTAGAGAATGTAGCAATATTGGACCTTGAGGATCCGATTTATACTGATTGAAGAAGAAAGCATTGCGTCAAGTCAACGACAATAAACAAAGGCACTACTTGGGAGGCAACCCAAGGGGAGTTCGT